>JANHGN010016870.1:0-55764 GCA_024605025.1 Megaceryle maxima
AGGCGGGGGAGTAGAAAGGCAGAACGGGAAGGCAAGGGGGGGGAGGGGAGGGAGGAAGGAGGAGGAGAGGAGAGGAGAGGAGAGGAGAGGAGAGGAGAAGGAGAGGAGAATAGACTATTTTCAAAGAGTTCCTCTCTCCAAGGTGTCCCACATGATGCACTGAGCCCTTCCACCTCAAAGGCACCCTTTCCTAGGAAAAGCTGCCTGTGGTATAGTCTGGAATGTCTCCATCTGGGATAGCAGGTACATCTTGAAGCACTTCAGTTCCAGGAGTAAAACTCAGGCACTGCTTCTGTAGAAGGAAAGTCTGAAGAGCTATCTGAGTCTTAACTTCACTCAATCCACATACTTACAGAGCACTGTTTGACCTTATTTAGCCCAAGGAAGAAAGAGAAGTGAAGATGTGGATTTCAGATTTAAGTTTTTGGTCTCTGTAGTTTGCAGAGAGTAGGACAAGGTGGTTTGTTCAGAAATGTGAAAAAGCTGAGTCAGTTACTATACACACTCAGTATCTATTTCTGAAGCTATACTGCAGGTCAGCTAACTCACATCACCTCTCAACACAAACTCCACTACCTCCAACAATCTTGCTTTTCTTAGAAAGTTGCTGCTGCTGACTAAAAATAATTTCTATAGAATTTATCTTACACTGTAGTAAATGCTTCTAGGAACGTGTTTGCTCTTATCTTTCAAAACTGACTAAATGAGGATGACTGCCCATCAGAATCTGGCTGATTTACTAGCTCCTGATTTTTTCAGATGAGATTGAGCTCTCACTCTTTACGGAGTTCAACTTGGATGCAAGAATAAACAAATTCAACATTAGTACCAACTTAAAAAACTCCTTAGCTGCTCACTCCTTGCCCCAGAGCTAGCACACCATCTCTCTCAAGCATGCTGCACAACTCTGCATGCCTGATGGCAACAATACCTAGGAACTGATTCAGCTTAAAAAACCAACTTTTTTGTGTGTGTGTGTGTGTGTGAAAGCGAAATGTGCTGACAAAGAAAGGAAATTATGAACTTCCTATACTGTTCTTTTAACCAAAGCTCCCGTGTCATCAAATCATGTCTCAAGTGAAGAAAGGAGGCATATGAATTGTTTTGAATGTTGCCTTAATTTTTTCTGACCTGCTGCATAAAACCAGATTTCTTGTCTGTATGTATGTTATTTAACCCTTAGATGCCTCTGCTGCTGAACAATATTCCAGAGAGGTAAACAGTGTTACAGTGGAGTGGAGTGTGAGTTATTTGTTTGCATCTGTAGCAACTTGGACTGGTGTGGTGAGGTTTCAGAATTCTGGTGATTTCCAAACACCACTCCTCATATTTCAATGACAGAATGAAACTGGCTAGAGAAGAATAAATCATGACTACAGATCAGAGAATAAGACTTGCTACAAAAGTTAAGGAGAGCATGGAGGAGGGATGTGATGAACTCTTGAAATGAAGGCGAGTGGGAATTGGCTGAGACAACAAGCCTCAGGAGCTATGCTGCAGAGGCAAGGAAAGATTGCAGAACCTTCATAGGAGGAAAGCATGACTCCTAAGCCTGGGGAGCAGAGACAGTTTTAACTGGAAATCTGAGAGGGCTCTTCATGCACAGATTTCAGTGCCGTTGGGATCAGGACTCACCACCACCTGTCCCAGTGACAATGTGGTAATATGGCTCATTGCATCGGTATGTGATCACCGACTGGTAGTTGTTGTTTGCAGGTTTGTTAACGTAGCTGAATGCCCCATTGCTCAGGTCTGCAGGGTTGCCACAGTTCACAACTATAAAAAAGATTAAAGAAAAAAAAAAAGAGATGAATCAAAACCAGTCCTCCTGCCTGCAGGTTTAGGCTTGACTTGGGTTGTGGCCATGATGTGAAGGACCAGTTAGTACGGCAGGCAGAGAGGTTGTTCCAAATGGATCCCAGACTGGGGTCTTTTGCTTTTAGATGTTACAACATTGTGACAAATTTTTAGTGGTATTTGATGTGTCTCTGTAAGCGGGGAAAGGCATTCCAGTTTTTTCAAGCAGAAAGATGCAATGAAAGTCAACAGTGGACCTCCACAGGTCCTTCCAACCACCATGTCCATGAATCTATGGCCACAGACAAACTGAGTGATAGAGACTGAATTCCTCATGTTCTTGAAGAGGGAGAGCCATGGCAGGGGGCATAATCCCCATTCTCCAATCACTCACTTTCACAGCGGGGCATGGATTGATGCCATGTCCCATCAGCCTGGCAGACAGCCGTGAAAGACAGCAGCTTTCGGTTGCCCTGCATGGGAGAGAAAACCATCTCTGTTGGTTGTACAGAGCCTCACATTCCCTTCCCCACATTAAAATATGATTCTATCTGCCTATCTTTTCACTGCTGTCCAACAGTTGCCCCTCTGCAGTCTGTCACAGTTGCTGTCCTCTCCCTTTGCTGCCTTCCCTCTATCCTCTGCCACGGGCTACAAATTCTTCATAGCAGACCAAGATATCAGCCAAGATATCAACTGTAAAACCATGACAAGTCTGGGGTGCTACTCAGACCTGGCAATAGGATGGCAAGGGAGGCAAATAACATATTCTGCTTCAAGACTGATTTCATATCCTTCCCAAGAGATGCTATTGTTTACCAGTGTTTCCTGGGATCTTTGTCTATTCTACCACGGCTTTGTGAAATGCATAAGAAAGGGAGCTAGGAAAAGAGAAACCACTGAAAGCAAGCAAATAGAAACAAAAAATTGCCACAAGTAAAATCTCCAAAGAAAGTTTTAATGAAAGGTTAAAGACCTACACAGACTGAAGAGAAGCCAGAGTATGGCTGAAGGGAATGGAGAAGGGATCTCACCTCCATCAGATTATACCCAGTCTTGCAGCTGACAACGAAATAGTCCTGAAATTGATACACAGGCTGCAGGTCTCTGATGATGGTAAACTGATCCAGTGGGACGGGCTGTGGACACCGTATTTCTGTTAGCGAATGGGACAAAGAAAGCTGCTATTAACAAATTGTGTGGATAGGTGGTAGTAGACTCTGGAGAAGACTTTTACTTACTCTCTGAGGTATAGTGGATCTTCCAGCCACGGCTGAACCCTGACTCATCAGTGAGGAAGATTATGTCCACCTCATTGCTGTTGGTTTCAATACTTCCAGGTGGCTCCTTGCCACAGAATTCACCAATCTCTCTCCCTTGTGCTTGGATCTGAAGAGGAAAGCATGTATCACGGAGACAGAAACACACCTGCCTCCCTGCTCCACTGTCCGTATTGCAATCCAGATCAAGTTTGCCACAATAGTGCCTAGGATGGTGAACAGAGTTGGTCGTCTGACTCATCTTTGCTGATGTCAGCACTGACAGATCGGGACAAAGGGCTGACCTACCGCAAGCTCTGCTTCTCTTTTATCATGGGAATCAGAGCTATCAACCCCTTTAAATCCTGAGATGAAATCAAAGGGAGATAAAACTGGAAGAATAACGATTTTTTTGGCTCCACTCACAGGGGCCTGTGACCCAGAGCCTCTGACCTCAGGACAATGATCATTAAGTACACTGAGGGACGGACAAAGGAAGACCTCAGTCCTTCACGCTGGGGCATTCTCCTTGTCCTGATCCTGTATTTCTCATCCAAAAGGTCATCTTCCCACAATTCCTGTCCAGATCTGGCAGCAGAGCTGGAAGTAGAGTTTGCTAATTTCCAATACCTTGAGCTGGTCGTAAGGACAGTGGACTTGCTGGTGTTCATCAATCTCAAAAGGTTCCAAGAACTTGAGAATGATAGACAGGCCCTTTTGCAGACGGATGCTGTAGTTACACTGGAGGTCTTCAGGATAAGGCTGGGGGTACTCAGGGCTGCTCAGGTACCCAGATGCCTCTGTAAACAACTCACTGCTGCACTCCACTGGTGTAGAAGAAGAAAGTAAAGGTCATGCTGTGAACCTGTCTCTTCTGCAGCCCTGTGTCAATTGCTCCTTAAGTCACTTCTCCCACCCTTCCTGGTTGAAGGGCTCCTTCCCTGGAACCCTCTGATCTTTAAAAACTTCAATTTACCTTTACAGGAGTGGTGGTCACTCTGAAGCTGGTAGCCAGTCTTGCAAGAACAGAAGTAGCCACCAATATAGTTGTGGCAGAAGTGCTGGCACTGAGGCCTTTCATCGTTCTCAGCAGCATTGTTAGGGTCACATTCATCAAGATCTGAAGACAGGAGATGCAAGGACAAGGGGAGGAAAGTATAAAATCTCTCTATCAAGAGTACACCAAAAGTACACAGAGATCTGTATCCTTGCTTAGAGCTTCTCTTTATTTGCCTGACAAGGAGGAAGATTGGTTGGAGCCACACAGGCCTCCTTTTGCATGCTGAGGCTATTGCCTACTCACCCACAGCTTGGTAATAGGCCAAGAAGCCCCTGTAGGGAATCACTGTGCCATTGTCTTCATTGGTGAAATCAGAGTGAAATGCCAGGCGCATGCTGTTCCCTTTAGACACAAAGTTCTTTCTTCCTGGGTGATTGCCTATGTTTGACCCAAGCTGGCCACAGTATCGGCCCAAGTTCTTCTTGTCTGCTTTGATCTGTCAAGGTTAAGGGGAAATCACTGCAGCATCATAAAATTCAGTCTGTTCTATGCATCACTATTACCCAGCCAGGAGTTACTACTACCCGCTCCACCCATTTCTGTTTTTAAGTTCTTCCCTTTGTGTGAAACATGGGGACTGGTGAATGAAGAGCCACTGCATGTGGTGGTCACTAGATTCCCATCTCCAGCCACCCCTTGGCCCGGGCTACCTATGCACATACGTTAACATAGTCATAGAAGCAGGACTCAGATGGCTCCAGGTCAAAATATCTGAAGGTCAGCTTCACCACATAGCCTTTTGGGACGTGGATATCCCAGACGCTGATGTTATTGTTGGGATATGGCTTGGGATAACCAGGGGATCTGATCTCCCCAAAAAGTTTTCTTGGAACTGGGCTGGAACTGATCACTCCAAAAAAGAGGAAGGCCCGCAGGAGGAAAGGAACATACCTGTGAATATGACAGATAAACTATGACACTGCACAAAATTACATCATACAAAACCAGGGGAGACTTCATGAGCAACTTGTGCACTGTCTAACAGAAGGCCTAGCTGTAGATACATCTTCTGGCTTGGATCACTCAGGAATGAGAAGAACAGCTGAAATGAAGACACTAGCACTACCCAGGTTCCAGCAAGGCACTGTGACCCAGCTAAAGAGATTCATCAACCCAAGAAGTCTGAAGGAGCACAAGTGAGTTCCCTGAGCAACATCTGCTTGTTCCCTGAAGTTATGGATCTGGGTCCCTTAGAACCAGGGGAACTTTGGGTCCCTTAGAACCAGAGGAACTTTAGTTCCCTTTGGCTCTGGGCCAGCAGGCCATTTTTGGCTACTGCTAGATCTTCGGCCAGTTCAGTTAGTGTGGATCCAAAGATCTCAAGCTCGGTTTGCTAAGGAGCCTCCTGGCAGTGTCTCCTGGGCAGCCTGCTACCCAGTCGTGCCTCGAATTCTCTCCCCTAAAAGTTGTCACTCATGCCTTTTTTTTGTGCTCCACCGGTCTCCCCTCCTCTGCCCCGGGGAACGGGACTATCAGTGTCCCCCAAAGCGATCTCACCGCCCAGAGCTCATGAAAACATCCCCCAGGATCGATCCTTCTTCCTTAACCCGATGTGCTAGCAACGCTTTACTAGAGGGACAGCGAGCATGAGCTTAGCCCCGTTGCCCTCTTCTCCTCCCTGGGCTGGTCTGACCCTCCCGCCCCCTTCCCGCCACAGCCGGGGCTGCGTCGCCTGCCTCCCCAGCTGCCCCGACTCACATGGCCATGCGCTTGCCCGCGGCCCCGCGCCGTCCTCCCGCCGCTCCCGCCCGAGCCCCGGTCAGCGGGAAGCGTGGCTGCCGGTCGGGTAGGTGGGGAGAGGCAGAGGGAGGGAAGAAAGAGAGAGAGAGACCGGCTACAAACGGCCTGGCACCGGCGCAGGCTCCCGGCGCCTGCTGCCCTCTGCTGCCGAGCTGCCGCCGAGCCGCCGGTCCCCCGGGCTGGGCGAACACACCGGGGAGGGGGCTTTTGGGGGGGCTGTGACATCCTAGCCAGGCAGAGCCGAGCCGTCTCTCTGGGCGAGAGGGTGGGAAGAGGACTGCTAGATACCCTTCGTAGGGTTTGATCGGCAATCCAGCAGCTGCTCTGAGTTTGTTCCACTCTAAAGATGTCCTCCTAGGAAGTCTCCCCCGCTCCTTCTGGGTAGTTTTCTGGTGTAGGAAGAAAACCAGAAATTTTAGCATTAACAAATTAGTTTAAACTTATAGAAAAATCAAACTGTCAAAAAAAGTCACAGTTTCTCTGATCTGGCTTGCTGAAGTCTTTTTGTGGGGATGGGAACTGGGAGCTTCTTCAGGGAAAGAAAGAAACCTCAGACACTTGAGTAAAATTAATTAAATTAAGAAAAATGAACAAGCCTATAGAATTAAAAGCATTCTGAGAACAAGTCCCTTTTCAAGAACCCTTTCCTGCTGTTTGTTCTGCAAGCATTTTGAGGAGAAACAAGATAGATAAGGCCTCCGGTATTTAATGGGGAAATGAGAAAATACAGAAATTTACAAACACATTTCAGGCTTTTATCAACATAGTGCCCAAGACATAAATTATGTGCCACCAGCTTTGTGACGCTTATAATTACTTGGCTCTCAGACTTTGGTGTTAGAGGTAAACCACCATTTTAGTGTTTTCATTTAGAATTATGGGTGGCTTCAGAGAAATTAGCCAGTTTCTTGCATTGAAATCCTAGGAATAACTCACAGCGACAAAAATGTGTGTGCTGCCTGCTTGACTCAACTGGGTTATAGGAAGACTGGACAATAAATCCAAGCAATATCAGAGCAAAGCAAATAAGCTGTAGATCGTTAAAGATGCCAACATCTTCTCGAGGAGAGAGACTCCTGCTTTGAGTACAGTGTGTTGTGGGAGGTCACTGGAAAGCAACCTGCTCTACAGCCTCAGGAGCCCTGAGATCATCCTCTGATGTGCAGACCCACTCATGCACTGAGAAGGGGAGGATGAACTGGATACTTTATTCTCAAGCCTGAAGCAAGGAGGACAGAGAAATAGCTCTGCTGGGCCTCCTACCACCTACCCTACAGCACACCAGAGCCACAGACCCAGACTCCCCTGTAAACAGCTGCTTTCCCGGGGCACTCTGCCTTCAGCCCCTTGGTTTGACTAACTCATCGCAGCCTTTTGTGGATACTCTGCCACTAGTCACTGGTCTTGGGCTTCACTCAGCCAGATCTGTGCAATCTAATGGCTTATCACTTTTTCAAACAAATGATGTCACTCCTGCAGCTCTGGCTGATACAGAGAAGATGACCTACACCAAAAGAAGGCTCAAGACTCTAAGAGTGGGGTTTCCCCCTGGTGTAAGATGGTGATCATCCTCATCATTTTGGTAGTCTGTTTCTGTGTCTTCTAAATCAAGGAGCAAAGCCAAGTGTAATACCCCAGAAGGGATGTTAGTTCTGCAGCATTAGGCACTCAGCAAGGGGCAAGAACAGTGTCCTCCCACTATCACACCTTATCCCCTGCCTTACAGTAGCATCCTCACCTCCCACAGGCTCATGTCTCAGCAATACAGTACTGTTGTGCAAAGTCACCATCTGACTAAGGCGTCGCACACATAGGAGGATTACAAAAGAAAAAAGGGTGAATTGTTAGTGCTTCTAGCGCTGGTAGCTACGAACTGAAGCCCTAGAATAGGTTGGAATAGTATCCTTTATGATTATGATGAGTGTGGACCACATCGAGTGGGTATGATTCCTATCTCTGGTTCTGGTACAACTGTATTGCTTCCCGAAGATGAGAGGCTGTCATGGGTATATGACAGCTGGCAACCAGTCAGAAGCGATCCACTCAGCGTATCACCTCAGAGGTTTACATGACAATTACATGGATGGCTGACATGCCAGTGAAAAAGTCCAGCTAACCACCTGAAGGCAATAGCTGTCTATCATCAAACCAGAATATAGGCTCAGAAAATGAAAGTTTTTACCAGCTTGTGTTGCAAGGCCTGAAATGATTTGATTACTTATCGCACAATCTGGAAGATATAAGTCTGGACATGGTGAAGTGAGTTTGGTGCTGGGGTTCAGAAGCAGCTCAGAAGGACTCTCATTGTATGGAGGAGTATGAAGAAAGCAACAGTTGAACGAGCTTCAGCTGCTCCAGTCAAAGCTCTGCCTTTTGCAACCTCGTGTAACAAGAATGTAGAGGTTCCTTAACATAGAAAGAAGGAGGTCTGTATAGAGAAGGTAGATAACATGCTGGATGGGATGGCTATGATCATTTGTTGGGTTTGATTGTGTCCCACACAGTGGTACTTTTGCATTGTGGATATTGATAGGATACTGCAACCTGGGAGACAACCTCAGAGACAACCTGGAATAGCCAGCGGTTGACATTACAGGTATAGCTGCAGCTCCCCAGCCCCTCGCGTATTACATGTTCTGAAGTAATGCTTTTCTCATGGTGCTCATCTTTGCAGCTTGTGGAAAAGCAGCTCTTTGGAGAATACTTTTTACATAAGATGCTGGAGAAAAAAAAAAAAAGCGTTTTCTCAGCTTGAAAAAGGCCCATAGTTTCCAAATCTGCCTACCTCTTGATTCTCTGTGATGTCAGTAGTGACAGTTTCTGCATACCCTGCCCTTCAACCTCTGCTGGGGGACAACCACAAGTATCCTTCAGAAATAACTGCCTGTGTGCTCGTGCACATCCTATCAGGTGTCTTCATTAAAAGACACCTCTATCTTTGGCACCGGTCTGCCTTCTCAGGGGACCTCACCTCCTTCGGTTCTGTCCCTTGGGCTCTTATTGGAGAGAGGAGCTGTGGAACAGGGGAGCTGTCATGGCCATGGAGACATGCTGCCAGGAATGCCAACAGTGCTGGGGCTAGAGGGGGTGGTTGTAGTTTCTTACACCAGGAGGAGAGCCTGGGCTTTTCTCGCCCTTGGGACCTTATCATGAGCACAGTGAGCACGGGACCAGTTCCCTTGTCCCAGCCTTCAGATTTCACACCATTACGTGCAAATCCTTGAGTCTGAAGTACAAGTCCTCTTTTCTGTCCATCCTGCTCGAGCATCCCGAGAAGAACGTGGCATTGCCAGCGGAGGCGAGAAGACGGCTGGTGCTGGCTGCGGAGAAAAGGCCAGCCTCGGCCACCCTTGCCCACTGCCCACTCCCGCTTCCTAGGCGGGCCCGGGTTTCGGTGGGGACGGGAAGAAGGCGGGAGCTGGGGGAGGGAGGGGCCGGCCCGGCCGGGGGGCAGCCCCCTCCCCGCTCTTATTCTGAAAGGAGCCTCCGTGCAGCCGGCGGCCTATCGCCCTCCCCGCGCCGGCCCACCCCGGCCGCCTCCTTTCCCCGCCTCCCGCTCCCCGCAGGCCTGGCCCCGCCGTGACCCCCGGCCGGCCCGGCCGCTGCTGGGCGAGAGGCGAGGCGTTAAGGAAAGACGCTGCTACGGGAGGGGGACTCATCTCGCTCGGTTCTTGTTTCTTTACAATTCGGGGCAGTTCACGGGAGGGAGGGAGGGAGGGAGGGTCCCGTCCAGGCGTCTGTCCAGAGGAGCGTTCACTTCACTTTCTGGAAAACCTGAATGCAGACTTCATCTTCAGCAGTCATGCGCTGGGGAAAGGAGGGCAAGGAGCAGTTTAGGCTGGATTCCCCTCTTCTCTCCCGCCGCTGCAGCCCCCCCGCGCCTGCCGGGTGCTGGCTGGAGTCTCACAAGCCAAATGCTGTCCCGACCCCTCCCAAAGCCCCCGCGGGGCCGGCAGCAGCACGGGGCCGGCACCTCTGTTGAACTGTGTCAACTTTCAAACCCCGGAGGTGGATGTTTGTGTGAAGTGGTGGCTGCCCCCCTGGAGCTCGCACTGAAGTCTGAGAGGAGCTGGAAGGAAGCCGCTCAGGAAGGATGGCTCAGAGTTCGCAGCACCCAGGCTGTAGTGCCCCCTCTGCCCACTGCGATTGGGATTTAGCCAAGCTCTGCTGCACCCATCCTCACCAGATGTAGCTGGTCCCCCTCCAGCCAGTGCTTCCAGCCTCGGTTCCTTTTCTCTCCTAGCTGCTCACACACCAGCTGATCCCCTTCCCAGGAGACAGTTGTCTGGAAAAAAAAAAAAAAACCAAAACCAGGAGAGGGGAAGACATGGTCCTAAAATAAGTGGGTCCTGGCAGTGTAAGTTTCCTGTGATGACACTGACTGTTCCTCTCAAGCATGTTTTCAAGCGCAGTCCCTGATCTAGCGTCTCTTTGTTGGCTCCTTGGGACGGATGCTTTTTGTGGGAGATGAATGACCCTCTGGCTTCCAAGAGCAACAAAGTACTGCCAAGTGGGCTGATGTTCTCTTTTCAGGGCTTTGCTCCAGAGGATAGTACCCTCTAGGTCCCAAAGCACTGGGTTTCTGGCTGTTTGGTGCTCATCCCCTTTGCTGAGATTTCCTCATAGAACCACTTATTCCTGGACCTGCAGGGGCACGCCAGCTCTGGGCTGGGCTTGCAGCTGGTTTATGAATCAGAAACTGAACAAGTTCCTGAACTTCTAGTCCACCCCAAACTGCACTGCTTGGTCTTCTCACCTGGCACTTGCGTCCATCCACAGGTCCCAGGTCTTCCTCAAACTGGACTCCCAGGTCAAAATCCATAACATAGTCCCGCAGAGAGGTGATTGTGCGGATGACCATGTGATCTCCTGTGTGGATGATCTCTTTATCGGGCTTCAGGAGGCAAACCAGTTTTCGCAGGACTACATTGATATCTGGAAGGTGAGAGGAAGGGGAGATCTGTGGACGACTTGGGCCCCTCTAGCAACACCGCTGAGCTCTTCCACCCTTTTAGTCAGGGAGCCCCAACTATGATACTCCCTCCCCACTCCCACCACAGCGCAAAAGTGATGGTAGCAGACAGAAGGACCAGAGTTCTCAAATGCCTTCATCCTCTTCCCAACTCCTGCTATTTCTGTAGACAGAATGGAGCAAAAGAAGAAGAAGGAGCAGGATGAGGAGAGTGGAGTTACCTAAAGCGCGCAAGTAATTGTCCATGTTCTCCTGGGAGACAAAGCGGTAATAGCCGGTAAGGTTGGGAGGCATCCCAGGGCAAAGAGACGGGGCCGACGGTGGGGAGAGAGGGCAAGAAGCGGATCAGGCACAGAGCCGGGACTGAGCTCACTCGCCGTGCGGGCCGGTCCCTCTCCCGCGGTGCGGTGAGCTCTGCGGGGCAGCCCAGCTCCCAGTCTCCCTGCTGCAGTAAGAGTCACGGCGCCGGGGGGAGGGAAGGGGGGAAAGGAGAGGGGCGCGGAACAGGCCAGGACTGCCCCCGTTTTCAGCATCTCCGCCTCGGTCTGGGAGGACGGGAGAGCGGCTGCTCCCCTCCCTCACCCTCCGCCCTCCCGGGGGCAGCTTGCGTTAAACTGTAGGCTGCGAGCTAGCGGCAAGACTCCTCCCCCTCGCCGTCCCTTTCTCGCACCTTGACGCCGGTGGCTGCGAGCTTCCTCAGAGCAGTGCCCAGGCCTGCGCTCCTCCCGGTCCAGCCAACCCGTCGAGGAGACGCGGAGCCAGGCTGCCAGCTCTGCCCTGCCGAGCCCGGGGCGGACGGGCGGTGGGCTCCGGATGCCCCTGTGCCCCGGCACCCCATCCCCATCTTCACACGCTCCTCCCGCGTCCCCCAGCAGCTGCGGCGAGAGTGCTTCCCGGAGCGAAACACCGGGCGCCGATTTTGATGCACCCTTCCATCCGCCCACCACGGCCGGGCGTCCCCAGTCCGCACCCCTCTCCGTGCCCTGCCTGGATTGCAGTGAGAAGGCAAACAGCGGCTCCGCCGCGCCGTGCCGTGCCGTGCCGTGCACAACCCGCCCCCCCAGCAGCACCTGGCGCGGAGGCCCCTCGCATTGGCTGCCGACCCCCACCGGCCCCCGCCGCGCCCGTGACGTCATGCTGCAGTGGCGGGGCGGGGCCGGGCGTGGAGCGGAGCCGGGCTGGCAGAGGTGCCACGCCGTCCTTGCCGCCGCCACCGCGGGAGCGAGGGTGTGGGCCACGGGCAGGGCACGGCCGCGCCCGTCGCCGTCCAATAGCCCCAGGCGGGCTGGAACCCGCCGCCGCGATGGGCGACCCTCGGCCCCGCGCCGCCGTCCTCCTCCCTCTCCTCTGCCTCTGCGCCGCGCTGCCCGGCAGCGCCTCCAACAAAGGTGAGCGGGGCAGCGCCGCGGGCACGGTCCCGGGCGGCGGCGGCGGCGGCGGGGCGCTCGCTGCCAGCCTCTGGCCGTCCCCCGCAGCGGGGCCGAGGGGCGCGTTGGCTGCGGCTCATCCGTCCGCCCCCGCGGCGGCCGTGCGGCTCCGCGCTGCCCATCGCCTTCGTCTGGCACATTTTTGTCGGGGGATCTGCGCGGTCCCCGGTGGCTCCGGCTCCTTTTGCCCCTTCGGGCGCCCTCAGACCGTCCTCTCTCTCTACTTTCTCCATATATCTCCTGCCACAGCTTTTTTTTTTGCTGTTTTTCTCTCCATTCTTTCTTCCCCTTCTAGCATTCATTCCCCTCTCGTTTCCCCGTTTTCCACCCACCCCTCTTGCTTTTGTTTCAGTTATTGCTGTGTGGATTTATCTTCCCTTCCTTTCCTTCATCTGCTGAGAGAGAATGTGCTGCTTCTCCAGAGACCCCTGTGGTCTTCACAACACGTCCCCTATCTCCATCTTCCAATCTACATCATCCATCTACAACCTGTCAATAGGAATTACTGTTCAGTTATGTGTTAATTATGCAGGTTGCTTATATAAAACAGTATTTTATGTGCTAAACATGTTCAATAAACCCTAACGCTACAGCTGCAATGTTCTGAATGCAGATGTTCTTTGAACACATACAATGATGGAAAAAGAAGGATGAACGTTTCTAGATCTGTGGCTACAGAGACAGGCGTGAGAAATTAATCCAAGGGGAACCAGTGCATCAATAATCTGACAGGGTGGGAGAATCTGAAAACATGTGAGGGACTTGGGGGTCGTCAGAGAATGTGACACCTGAGGGTGCTTTCTGTGCTCTGGCAGAGGTAGGGAGGGCTACAGGGCGGGTGCGACGTGGAGCTTTGTATATGCTGACATTGGTAGGGGCATTTATTTGTACTGCTGTGGTGCCAGGGGGCCCAGTGGCAAGGCAAGGTCCCCTAAGCTCTGGATTTTCTCTCGTGTGTGAATTTACACTCTGAAACATCGACCTACCTTTGGCAAATTATTTTCAATTTACAGGAGCTTTCTTGAAGCTGGTAGGAGTCTGTTTCCTAAAAATACTCCCCAAATGTTTTTCTAACCTCCAGGAACTCATTTCCCAAGAAATCAGACTGGTGATTCCCAAGTTGCAGGTGGATGCAGCAAAGGATTTATCTCTCTACCATCAGCCTGTTACCCCAGCAACGGGGCACATTTGGCATTTGTAGCTCTGGATTCCCACCTCGGTGGTGTGGCGCATAGGCTGGAGCCATCGCAGAGCCCTTTGGTGGGGGCAGTGGAGGGGTGGGGTGAAATGTGGGCACTCGCACACAGCGAGGTTTCCATCTGCATACTGAGCAGGATGGATGTTTCTCTGAATTTCCTACGCAATGCTTTATAGTCTTAATCAATACAGTGAGGGAGAAATGCCAACCCACGCTCTCCGCTGCTACTCCAGGCTGGGTCTGTCTGTTCTGTCCCCCTTGTCCCCCCATCCCTGCTCTGACCTGGCGCCCTGTCTGCTGGCCCACCCCCCAGCTCCAGCAGCATTCCCTGGCCTCGATTTGCAGAAGTGCTGGGCTAGAAGGGATACTGTCCCTTTTGAGTCAACACATCATGCCATGCTGGTGTGGTTTCAGAGCATACTGTGCCGCAGAGGGTGAATTCACATAGTGGAAGTAGTGATCTTGAGGGGAAAGGCTCAGTGTCCTACTCTCCACCAGCTCTGAGCCATGCTGCTCAGAGTACTGCTCAGTTGTAATAAATCTTAGTCTCCAGGGGGTGGGAGAGTGGGGGATTATCTGGGAATGGGGGCTGTAACTAGGCCATGTAATATAATCTCTGAGGCCCATTTGGCAGGGAGTAGGCAAGGGGGAGGGTTTTTTAATTTGTAATGATTTTTCTTCTCTTTCCCCTCCCCTTCCCTCCCCCCTCCCCTTTATTTCTCCCTTTCCCTGCCCTGGAGCCTATGTGATAAAGATTAATTTGCTATTTCTGGGCCTGTGACATTTTTCAGAGCCTCCTGCTGGCTGCTGCCTCCATGCCAAGCCTGGCTGGGGTCCAGCCAACGGGATTAGCAAGGAGGGGCCATGGGAATATGGTGCTCACCATGGAGTGGGGAAGGAAGAAGCAAGGGACTCTCTTAAGTGTAGGTTATTAGACATGTAGGACAACTGACTGAAAGTGTAGCTGGGTATGTGTGTGTAGATCCAGGGCCTTAGTCCAGAGGATGCAAGGCGTAAGTGATAATGGCTGCATGCAGGGCTTGTCCCCTGGGAGCATCCCAAGGGAAGATGTATCCTGGATCCTTTAATTATGGCTTCATTGAGCTAAAGGATTTAGCATTTGAAATCTGTCTCCAGAATCAGGCTACTTCTGCCTCTTGATTTCATTTTTTTTTAGTTGCACCAGCTTTCCTGGGCACCCAGATGCCTCTCCATGTATTTCTAATAAGATAGTAATGAGGAGGCCAGAAGGAATACACTGTTTCTGATGAGGTCTCCCAAGAGCCATGTAGTCTATAACTACAGAAGGAGAACTCCTTCTTCCCAGGCTATTTTAGACTTCTTTCCAGAGAAGGTAGGGAGGGGTGGTTGTTACCTGCCACTGGGTGATATTCTGCTCTTTTCCTACTGAATCTGTCATTGGTGACTAATACATTCTCATGCTCCATCTCTTACCCCAAATCCACCCCAGCAAACAAGCACAAACCCTGGATTGAAGCTGAGTATCAGGGCATCATCATGGAAAATGACAACACAGTCCTGCTCAACCCACCGCTGTTTGCACTGGACAAAGATGCTCCGCTGCGCTATGCAGGTAGGTGGGTGACAGCCCTGGGAAGGGTGGGAGGCAGAGACAAGGTGATCTTCATCCCTGTGCTGGATTCTAGCTCTCTCCAGGAAATGATCACCTCCAAACCTTGTTCCAGATGAGGACCCCGGTGAAGTCTGAAGGCAATTTGGGCACAGCTTGATTTAGGATGCTATGAGCTATTTCCCTCAGGGAGAGAAATTGAGGGTGGAGCCAGCTACTTTTTGACGCAGTTCTGCTATTTCCAAAGATTACATGTGCAGCTCTGTGTCTGTGAGCGCTGGAGGAAGCTGGTAGGGCACATTTCATTGACAGTTCCATCCCTTCCCAGGAAGCACAAATCACTGACACTGCAGATGGGGGTTTTAGAGGGTTCTGTCCTGGTGCTTGCTCAGGCTGTGCCTGGGGCTTCCTCACTCATCCTCCCTCGGTTTGGGGAGAGGAAACGTGGTCCCTGTGAGATGAACTCCAGGATTCAGGTGACCCTGTTTGCAGTTCCGTGCACATCCTGCATATGTGGATGGATGAGGTATCGTGGATCTTTATGCTTTGGCTGTCCATCTGCAGTACATGGCCTATTTTGCCTCCCCGAAGGATGCAGAGGAGAAATAAGGTGCTCCCTCGGTACTGTGGCTGTGTAGCACTAATAAATGTAGCTTGTAACCTCTAATCAACCCTGGTGCTGACCAAGGCTCCTTGCCGCGGGACTAGTCTCCAGCAGAGGGCAATCTACACCATTAATGGCTCTTAAGAGATGTCATGAGGGTTACCAAAAACTGCTGGAAATGAGAGGTGATAATGAGGGAGAGTGTGAGTTAGAAAGGAAGAAAATATGGGAGAGGGAAGCCAGGGGGCATAATGCACTGTCCTCAGTCTTCTTTTTTTTTTCCCTTTCTCTCTGCCTTTGTGGGTACCAGGTGAAATCTGTGGCTTCAGGATCCATGGGGCAGGGGTACCTTTTGAAGCTGTGATCCTAGACAAAGCTACAGGTGAAGGGCTGATCCGGGCCAAGGAGCCAGTGGATTGTGAAGCACATAAGGAGCACACATTCACCATCCAGGCTTATGACTGTGGAGAGGGACCCGATGGAGCAAATACCAAGAAATCACACAAGTAAGTCCATGCTGCATGTTACAAAATGCAATCTGTCATGGAAGTGCAAAGGAAAATCGCTGGGGGAATGCTTCCTTTAGACAGAAGTTTTTTTTTCTCTAGCCTTGGTACTATAGCTCGACATGTTTGTAAGACCCAAAGAGAAATGCTTACTGACTGATTTGCATGAGCAAATACACTCGAAATGAGCACTGCTTGGCAGTTGTAGCTAAGGGTGGTGTTTTATGTTGCTGCATATAGGCAGGAGGTCCAGATGAAATTATCATTCCTTTTGCTCTTTCTCTGGGATGGGAAACTATTGTCCAAATATTTCCTGTGTGCCAACACTTCTGTGTTGAAATCAAGGTCTCTTTCTTTGTCCTTGCTTCAGACGGCTTGGAATTCAGACTGGTGCACTTTAGGGGAGAGACACTGAAATTTAGGTGGTATGTGGCTCCTAATGAGCTGATCTGTTCTTATCGATGTCTTTCTGCATCAGGGCCACAGTGCACGTTCGAGTAAACGATGTGAATGAGTTTGCTCCTGTCTTTGTGGAAAAGTTATATCGTGTTGCAGTGACTGAGGGAAAGCTGTATGACCGCATCTTGCGTGTGGAGGCCATTGATGGAGACTGCTCACCACAGTACAGCCAGATCTGCTACTATGAGATCCTGACCCCCAATATTCCCTTTCTGATTGACAATGATGGTAAGAATCTGCACCTAGCAGGAGCACATCACTCCCCTTTCCTGCTTTGCTCTCTCTCTGCCAGACCTATTTGCTGGCAAGGCTGTGCTATATGAATTTTCTGTCACTGCTGGTCCATCTCTCCTGGTGTAGAGACACAGCAGCCATTCTGTGGGAGGCAATAGCCTGTTATAGAGTGGCACTGGGTAAAGGGATTCTACCCCTTTTGGGCTGTTTTTGTAGCTGATCAGAAATAAGAGTGATTTCTAGAAGGAACAACTTTGAGGAGGCTGTCTTCACTCTCCCTTGATCTCTTTGTTTTGCTAACCAGGGAACATTGAGAACACAGAGAAGCTGCAGTACAGTGGAGATCATCTCTACAAATTCACAGTGACAGCCTATGACTGTGGAAAGAAGCGGGCTTCTGATGATGCCGAAGTAGAAATCCAGGTGAAACCCACCTGCAAGCCCAGCTGGCAGGGTATGAACCTCTAACCACAGCTATCTCTTCCCTTTGCTTCTGCTGAACTACTTACTATTCAGTCCTACTCACTGCAAATGTTTGTATACGCACATATAAATTTGTATGCCCATATATATATGGTTCAGTTCTGGCACCAACCCCTCAGGTCCTATCTAAGGGGATGCAGCAGACATCTAAGTCTCTTACAAAGCCACCGAAAGGCAATTGGAAAATCATTGTTGGGATTACTGTGAACTACTGTGTATCTGATGAGGCTCATGGACTGTATTCGACATACATTGTTTCAGGGGCTGTTTGGCTTTTCTAGAGGTGGTGTATTCCTACAGGTTCACCTTAGTCAATAGAATTAAGGGGACATCAACACAGCTAAATATGTGTTCTGCCTGATAACAGAGGCTGACAGTACAAGGAGTGATGCTATGCTGGTACTAGCTGTAGATGAGAATTTGGACTCTGTGCTTCCAGGAAATCTTCCCTTGCACCGATGCTACGTGCATGAAGTTGTCTTTTCAACAGGGAAAGGGCCAACAATCTCAGTTTATGGGCTAGCCCATAGATGCCACTTGTGTGTGTGACAGTGTTCTGGCCTTAGGTCTCTGGCAGGACCTAACTCCTCTCTTTCACTGCTCTCTATTAGGCTGGAACAAGAGGATTGAGTACACCCCAGGTGCAGGCAGCCTCGCGCTCTTTCCCAGCATTCACTTGGAGACTTGTGATGAACCCCTGTGGAACATCCAGGCTACGGTGCAGCTGCAGACAAACCATGTGGCCAAGGGTTGTGACCGAGATAACTACTCCGAGAAGTCACTGCGCAAACTCTGTGGTGAATTGATTTTTTCCTGGGCTAAGGGCAGCTGTGGCACAGCACGCTGCCCCTTGGAGGGGTTCCCAGTGGTGGTTTGTGCCTTACACAGTAGAGATGCGGGGGGACACATTCCTCTTGTCTGCTGTGGTCAGCAGGGCTGGGAGGACACCTAGCTTGCATGCTGCGTTGAGGGGAAGTCGACACCTCGCCTGTATTTACACGGGGCTCCCTGTGCTTTCCTTGCTGGGAAGCCAGAGGTTTCTGTGCATTGCCCCAGTACGCAGTCTGTGGGACTTTCCTTAGTCCAGGTGGAAAAGTCACCATCCTTTTCCAGATAGGAGAAGGCTTATAGGCAGCTCCTCCTCTCCCTGTGGTCTGGGACATTATAGCAAGCCCTCTAGCACCTTCTTCATCTGTTCCCCGGTTTTCAGGCTCCTTATTCTCCTACACTAACATTCCTGACTCCTTCCCTGCTTGGTAGGTGCTGCCTCAGGCGAGGTTGACCTGCTGCCTGTGCCCAGCCCCATGGCGAACTGGACCGCGCGGCTCTCGGTGCACTACAGCCAGGACAGCAGCCTCATCTACTGGTTCAACGGCAGCCAGGCTGCCCAGGTGCCTGTGGTGAATGGGCCAAATGCCCACAAGGGGCTGAGTGACCACTTCACCCTGTCCGTATGGATGAAGCATGCCGTGGTTCCCGGCAAAGGCCGGCGGGAAGAGGAGACGGTGATCTGCAGTACAGTGCAGAGCGGTGAGACCCTTTCCTGGAGTGCTGAAACTTCTGCCCACTGCCTTGAACTTGTTAGAAGGGATTGTCCTTGCAGGGGAAATTCCAGAGCGGGACCTGGGCAGGGGTGCCTCCTTAGGAACACGGCTTGTCAGGTGTCACTTTATGTGGGAGCAGCCAAGCCTGCTGTGAGCACGCAGTACTGAGTGCCAGTCGTGCAGACTAGAGTGTGTTTCTGGGCTCTGGCTAGTGAGACTGCTCTGAGGTGTGATATGTAACTCCCTCCCCGTGCTTGTCCCTGGCAGAGGATGGCTACTCACATTACTCGCTGGCTGTGCATGGCTGCCGGATTGCTTTCCTCTACTGGCCATTGCTGGAAAGTGCAAGGCCTGTGAAATTCCTCTGGAAACTTGAGCAGGTGAGGATGCGCTTGCTTCTTCCCCGTGTCCCTTCTCCTTCTGTCCTCTGCTGATCCCTTCCTCTGCTGTCTGCCATAGGTCTGCGATGATGAATGGCACCATTATGCCCTCAACCTGGAGTTCCCCACTGTCATGCTCTATGTGGATGGTGTCTCTTATGACCCTGCCCTCATCCATGACAATGGCCTCATTCACCCCCCACGGCAGGAGCCCGCACTGATGATTGGAGCCTGCTGGAGCGGTGAGTACCCACTCCCTGAACCATGCTTTTCCCATGTGGAAAACACGGGAGGGGAAGGAGACCCAGAAGAGGTGAAAGAAACACCACCCAATATAACTGATGCAAACCACACTGCAGCCGTCTTGCTTGCACCAAAGACAGTGTGTCTCCTTCCTTCCTTGTGGACCAAGCCAGCAGGCCATGGGAATAAGACCTCAGAGACAAGTGTCGCTTGCAGCTTCATGGTGAACAGCAGCAGAACATGCAATGGATAAGCGGCTTTCAGGCAGAGGAGAGTTGAAACTCTGTACCTCATTCAGGCGTTGGCGTTTCCACCAGCGAGCGGGCGGTACTGTTTGTGCTGCTGAAGTGTATTGATGGGGATTTCTGTGTCTTCGTGGTCTATGTGAAGAAGTCACATACCATTCTGTAGAGGAACTGGGTTGGAGGACAAAGATCAGGTTAGGAGCATAGTTAAGCCCTTTCTGTGGAGATGTAAAGCTCCATTTCCCAGGTTTTTCAGTTCTGCAAGACTGAGGCAGGACAGAACTGAAGGAATTTGCCTGCTGCTTGCCTTCACTTCATCAGAAATTTCTAGCAAGATCAAATCTTTACTGTAGTACTGCTTCTGCCAGGTCAGGGATCTTCCCACAGCTCTGTACTCTCAGTTGGACTTTTCCAACCAACAAATAATAATCAGCTTGGGACACCCTCCTAGAACCATTTCAGTTTCAAAAGAATGTTGAGATCATGGCTTGTTGCTAACATGTATACCATGTTCCATAAATGGGAATCAGTTAATTCCCAAAATAGGGATAATTGGGAAAGGGGAAGAGAAAAACAAAACAAAAGAGAGAAACACAAACCCTATACTTTCTCCTTTGTATCAGTTACTCGTCCTACAGTCTCACCATCCCCTTCAGGAGAGGGACTCTGCCCTCTTTCATCTGTGATGTGCTGTCTCTAGAGTTAAAGGGTGCATTGTTTGGCCCGTGACTCCAGAGTCATGTTCTCTTGAACTGGATGATACAGGCACTAGTATAGATACTTGCCTGACCCTGTAACTACCGTCTTCCAAAACCTTATCTTGTCTGAATGTTCTCCTTTTGCAGAGGAGAAAAACAAAGAGAAAATCAAAGGAAACGAAAACTCCACTGATACTGTCCAAGGTAGGGAAGAGAAAGAAGCTGGTTCTCTTTCTCTCTTCACCACGCATGACTATCACTACTTGCATGATGCCTTTCTCATACAGCTTAACCTGTCCTGCCATCTCCCACCAACTTGGGAGGAAAATCCTTATCTGACAGATTGGTCTTTGATACTCTGATATCTGTGGAGCATGAAAAGGCTGATAGGAGGACTACAGCCTGCTTTGAGAGATGGAGTATGCTTTTCATATAGAGAAAGAGTCCTCATGCCTGATCATTAAGCTGGTCTCTGAAGACCGCAGTAGCCATCAGAGACATCAGGAGATGTCACCTCATCCCTATCTATGGAACGTGTAGTTTCTTCTAAAAGCCCTCACAGGAAGTAGAGTGAGAAGGGGCCAAGAAATTGTTTCCATCTGGCATTCAGCAGTTTGGCAGAAACTTCTCTATGCTACCCACCATTCACTGCCCTAATCTTTCTGTTGTTCTGGTTTTCTCACTTTCCCCCATATGGAATTAAAAAACCAAAATAGTCATCTCCTTACTTCAGCATCCCCTGTCTTCTTGTCTTTGCTTTTCCATGTCCTGTGTGTCCCTCCATCTCTTTTTACCTCACTTAACATCTGTATGTCACTCCCACTGTTGCTTTTGTTGTCTTGGGTTTTCCATGCCCCATGCACCCCTCTGTCTCTCCCTACCTCCTTTAATACCCGTATGCCCCTCCCACTGTTGCTTTTGTTGGTTTTGCTCTCTTCCATGCCATGTCTCTCACACCCTCCACCTCCCATGTTTCCCTCAGGAGATCCTCTGTCAATACACCACTACTTCCATGGTTACTTGGCTGGCTTCACTATACGCCCTGGTAGCTTGGAGAGCCGGGAGGTTATTGAATGCCTGTATGCCTGCCGTGAGGGGCTTGATTACAGTGACTTCGACAGTCTGGGCAAAGGGATGAAGGTATGCCCATCTGCCCAGCTTGCATGTGTCTCCTCCACTCTCCTCCCCAGCCTTGCTTCCCAGGACTTTGCTTGCTCCCCCACCTCAGACAACTCCCCACTATTCTCCTTTGTGTCTCTTTTAGCCTGGACTCTTGGCATTTGCTGAGGAACCCTGAGTGTTTTCTTCTCATTCATCTGTAGGTTCATGTGAACCCCTCTCAGTCCCTGCTCACCTTGGAGGGTGATGATGTGGAAACCTTCAACCATGCAATTCAGCACGTGGCTTACATGAATTCACTACGCTTTGCTACCCCTGGGGTCCGGCCACTAAGACTCACCACTACTGTTAAGTGAGTGGACAAAGCAGCACCTCCACCTAAGTTTGGCAAGAGGGTTACCTCTCTTTTGACTAAAATGACACTGTCTTACCTTGTGTTTTCATCCTAACTGATGGTCTAGCAATGGGTAAAAGTCTTCCTGAAAATAAATTGATTAAAGTATCCAGTATCCAAACTGATGCTGCAATAGTGGGTCTGGGGGGCTATGCAGGTAGCAGAACTTTCTACTTTCACTCATGGTGTTCCAGGCATGTGGCTGATTTTAATTTCCTCAGTGGTGTGTGGATGTCATCTGAAACCCAGTGTTGTCATTCCTACCACACCTCTCTGTCTTGCACAGCAGGCTATAGGGAAGCTTTAGGAAGACTACCAGAAAAAGGATATTCCCTTCACTGGCAGTAATGGGTGGGAAGTTGTTCTTTCACAGTGTTGTTGTTGGAAGCTTGGGCCAACCGATGCTTTCTACTGCTCTCCTTCAGGTGTTTCAGTGAAGAGTCCTGTGTCTCCATTCCTGATGTGGAAGGTTATGTTGTGGTACTACAGCCTGATGCCCCTCAGATCCTGTTGACTGGCAATGCCCACTTTGCTCATCCTGCATCAGACTTTGAGGCTCCTGATGGGGTCCTCCTGTTCCCAAACCTCCAGATCACCTGCTCTATTTCTCACCAGGTGGAGGCCAAGAAGGATGAGAATTGGCATAGTACTGGTGAGTGGAGTACAGGGCAAGGTGTAAGAGACAAACTGGAAAGGCCTCCAAGAGTTGCAGTTCTGCGGAGGAAGTAGAGCCCCTCGTTACACTTGAACTAGCAGCAAGTTTACAGATATAGAAGCAGGGCACATTTTCTGTCAATATGTAGGTTAATCATTTCTTATCCCTTCCTGCTCCTCCCTGTATTTTTTTCTATCCACCTAGATCCTTTGCCTTACTCATCTACTCCTTTTTTTCCCAGGCTGCTCATTAATAATCCCTTTTACATTTCACCTACATTTCCCTTTATTGAATCCAGCAGTGGTTGGACATCCTGCCTGTTACCCTCTCCACTCTTGTACTCAGTCTTCTCCCGCTTCCTTTTCTCCTGCTTTCCTTATTTCTTGCCCTTTCCCATCTCTTCCTCCATCACTTATTCCCCAGTATCCTCGCACCCTGTAATATCTTGTCCCTTGGTTTCTCTCCATCATCCTCAGATTATTTCTCTGCACTCTATCTTCTACATGTCCTTTCGCTTCTTTTGTATCTCTATTGCTTAATTGGATTTTTCACTCATAGTTTCCTGGTTTACCAGCTTTGCCTTTGCTCGTACAGTGAGTTTCTTGACATAGATCATGTCTTTCTTAGTCCTGCTGAAAGCAGTTAGTCATTGAATGTGGTTGCTGTTTTAAAGAAGATAAGATCTCAACCATGGTAACCAGCAATCGTGAGGCAGGGGAAAGCTTTCAGAAGCACACAGGGTCTGGGAATGTGTGATAGAGTTGTTCCTACTTTGCATATTGTCATTGTCAACAAGAGTCCTCAGAACCAAGATGTGTTATCATGAACCACCCCGATAACAGTATGTTGTTCCAAAATAAAGTGACTTTATTATGTGCACAAATACTGTCATTAGAACCAGAACTCCTCCAACAGGTATTAGACTGGCAGTGATTTTACTCAAGGTTGGTGCTAGCCAGAGAAAGAGAAGTCATTATGTATGATATGAGCCCTTTTAAGTAAGTGGGTATTACTCCCGAGTACCTGTTGCCTTCACTGATGGCTGGCTGGATTTCTGGGCCTGTCTTCTTTCTGCTTCCATCCCAGTGACAGACACACGAATGTCAGATGAGATTGTGCACAACCTGGATGGCTGCGAGATCTCATTGGTAGGAGATGACTTGGACCCAGAGAGGGAGTATCTGATCCTGGATGGGGCACTGCTGCAGCAGCGAGGCCTGGAGCTTGTTAACACCTCTGCCTACCTGACCATCACAGGTACGGCCTCTTCTTGGCCACAGCTTTCTGGTTCTGCCTCTCCCACTGCCTCTCCTCTGCTGGGAGAAGCACTTAACTCAGTGTTAGAGATGTGCTGGTGTACTTTGTGAGACTCTGAGATGTAACCATTTGTTCAGCTCCTGGCTTTTGGAAATCTCAGGCCATTTCCTTGGGGAGGTGGCTCCTGGCTTCCCCTGCAGCACACAGTACCAGGGCATGGTGTCTGAGTTCTCCCCCAGGCTTGTATCCGTTCTCCTAACTTGCTCCTTGGGGGTTGGTATTCTTAGCTTCCAGCAGCCTTTTGTGCGGTGTTTCTGTGGGACAGCTCATCCCACAGGTGGTGGACTGGTAGAACACTATTGTACTCTCCAGAACTCAGAGAGGGCTGTTGCTCTCGATCCTTCCTTCCCTTCCGCTTGTTTTAGCAATGCAAGCACAGATTTCATCAGGTCCTTTGCAGCCAGCTCCTTCTCTGTTCCCTTCCTAAAATTAATGAACACAGCATTGCCTTGGATTCCTCTATAGCTCCTTGTTGCTACAGCATTATGATGCCAGATGACTGAAGCAGGAGCTTCCTCACCCCACCACAATTCTCTCTTCTTGTCTCAGGTGTGGAAAGCATTGCAGTTTATGAGGAAATACTACGCCAGGTCTCGTACCACATCAACCATGGCGCTGCTCTTTATGAAAGGAAGTTTCACTTGTCCTGCACGGAGATGAACGGACGCTACTCCAGCAATGAGTTTACTGTTGAGGTACAATACATGTACATATAGATCAATATGTGCACACAGAGGTGCTTGTGCATGTACAGAGAGGACGTGGTGGATGAGAATGTCTCAGTGGAGAATGTACCATGAATGAGTCTCTCTCCCACCGGTCTTTCTGCAGGTGAACGTCCTCCACAACATGAACCGAGCTGCTCATCCTAACCATGTTCTGGGTTCCCAGCAGTTCGTGCACCGAGGCCATCATTTACCACCAGAGCTATCTGGGCACAGTTTGGCAAGCACCCATAACAACCCAAGTATGTAACACTAGCTTTTGTGTTTATTCCCTTAGGTCAGGCTGCTGATTTTCTGATATCCTGCTAGAACCTATAGCAGAGGATTCCTTTCGATCTCCCTACACCTGTGTTACTAAGTTCTTATTATACTGGCTTGTCCCACTCATCATGAGCAAGGATTGCAGTCTGCATCAAACTGTGTTTCAGAGATTGGTGCAACAACCCTCCTCTTTTGGTGTGTTGTTTTCTTGATGTAGAAACAGTCTGAAATCTGCACCTGAGGAGGTCTAAAAAGAGGAATTATAAGCTGGTACGATTTTATTCATGCAGCTTGCAAAGGTACTATATGGGCTTGGGTAATGTCATTTAAGAAACAAGCTTCAACAGCAGGAGAGGAACAAGAGAATCAAGACTGCCACTGCTCTAAAAAAAAAAAAAAAGAGATGGGACTAAGTTCTGGTCAGCAAGGCAGAAAAATATGAGATGGCACCACACAGACAAGAGGAGGATTCTTGCCTCTAAAACAGAGAGAAGCTTGAAAGATAGAGATTAGATTTGTTGGTTTGTGGTGACAGCCCTGTGCTACAAGCATGACTGCAGTACAACTGACTGCTCCTAGGCTGTGACAGCTCTAGGGCTGTTAGAGAGGACCCTGCATTAGTTTTGGTCCCCTGTTGTAGGAAACCTGGAAAGCGTCTTTGGTGCTAGATTTTGCTGCAGCTTCCTGCAGCAGCTGATCCCAAGCTGGTCCAGTCCTGCAGGTGGCACTGAGCCACTCCAGGGAGGGTCTAGGGAGAACACGCACCAAAAAGCCAGCCTTTGCCACTCCCTTCCCCAGCTCTGTCCTATCACAGCAGCAAAGCTGTCCCTGCTGTAATAGAACCACCCAGAACAAATCCATGGAGAGTTGGGATAGATCTTGCAGGGAAGAGGGTTATCTGTGAGTCAGGGCTTGAGGTACAAGCCTAGAACAAAGGGGTGGGAGTTGGGCTGAGGGTTTTAAATGAATTTCAGGTTTTCTCCTGTGGACAAGCCAGGCTCTGACTATGACGCTAATGAGAAGGCACCTCTGCCCCATCTGCAAAGCAGACTTTTTTTGGCTTCCCTCTTTCTCTAATACTTGCACAGAAATCACACTCTCTGAAAATCATCCTTGGGCCCATAGAGGATCTCCCTGGCACACATTTCTCACTCACAAGAGGGGCACAGAAATGGCTGTTGTGCAACATACTCTGGTGACCTCTGTAGATAAAGATGTGCAGAGTCTACGGGCTGGGCCAACATCAGAGGACATGGGGACCTAGACATCCTGGAAAACCATGCAGGCATCAAGTGAAAATACAGCGGTTGGAGGCAGGAGCTGCCTGTATCCATGGGAGCAAAAGCCAGGGTGTGTTCCTGCCTAAACCAAAAAGCCCGAGTTCCACCTAGGAACCAATTCCTGCAGGTTAGGTTGGAAACACACGTTTCTGTCACAGACTCTAACCACATCTTTCCTTTTCCTTTCTCAAAAGTGGTCCCCAGCGCTGCCACTGTCATCATTGTGGTGTGTGTAGGCTTCCTGGCACTCATGGTAATCCTTGGCGTCCTGCGCATCCACTCCCTGCACCGGCGGGAAGTAGGACAAGAGGTCCCTGGGGCTGTTGAAGGGGGGCACGCAAGCACCGGAGGCAAAGAGAGCAACATGCTTTGGGACGACTCAGCCCTCACCATCATAGTCAACCCCATGGAGGTGAGGAGCAGCCACAGGGGCAGGGGCTGGGGGCAGCCGGCTTGCCAGATCTTTCCCCTTAACCCATGTTTCACCTCCCCAGTCCTACCAGAGCTGTCAGGAGAGGGCAGCAGAAAGCAGCAAGGGCCTGGAGGATGAAGATGACAGCAGCGACTCAGAGACACCCGACTCCCCGGACAGCAATGACACGGATGACCAACACATCATCGGCAAAGGCGATGGCTCTCACCGCTACTAGGAGCTTTAAAATGCCAGACCAATGGCTCCCCTCAAAACATATGTCTGGAAGGAGGAGGTGTCTTTTAACTTCTTTCTTCCCTCACCGTGTACACATGCGCTCCTCCCTTTGTCATTTCTGCCTCTCATGTTCATCTTCTACCAGTCTCATTGTGGACATTCCCCACGCTCTTGAACCCCCATCTGGCTCTCTAGAAATGTGTTAGGGCACTTGCACATGACAGTGACACAGCTCAAGCTAGGATGAGGAAGATGGGGCTTGGAAAGAACAGAAATTTGGAAGGAGGAGCCAGCCCTAGGGCTCAGAGTGGGGTCTCTCACAACCCCTCCACAGATATTATATATATATATATTGTATATTTTTTCAATGTTGTTGTTTGAGGTTTATTCTCGTTTCATGCAAAAAAAAAAAAGAAAAACCAACCAACAAACCCACTGCAGCTTGTGTCGCTTTGTAAAACTGTCGATACTCTTAAACTAAATGAACGAAGGTAAGAAGGATGAGGAAACAAAGTGGATTTTAAAATAAATGGATTTAAAATAAAATGTTCAGGTCTTCTGCAGTTTATCGGTACAAGCAGGGAAAGAAACAGTTAGTATAGCCTCTAAAGGGACACTTGCTGAAACTACTGCCATATCTCAGGGGAGGGTTAACATTTTTTAGTGTATGTGGTGGAACAAGAAAAATACATGACCCTCGACCCTACCCCTGCCTTTCTGAGCGTCAAAATACTCTCTGAAGACAATGTGGCCTCATCCAGGACATGGAACTAGGAACTCAAGAGGAACAGAAGGCGTCCCTGCAGAACACATGCAGCAAACTGAACTCTTGATTACATAAAAAATAATAGGGCTCTTTCCATACCCTTAGTACATCATCAGTAGAAATGGGGACACATCCTCAGCTTCATTTTTTCACCTGATCCACTTTCTTTACCAGCATAAAAAAACCAAAAAGTATTTTTCACACCAGGGGATTCCAGCTTGTGTCAGAACAGACCCAGTACTTCTGAGGGGAGGAGGTGTCCTCCTCTTTCTGCTGTGCTGGGAAGGAAACAACAGATGTTGGCAAAGCATGGTTATAAGCCCAGTAACATGAGTTGTTAGGATAATGCTTCTTCCCTTGATCTACTGGGTCTGATTATTCAGATCCTGCAAGACAAAAGGAGGCTGTCAGCTGCCTAACAGGTCTCAGAGCAATGGCCGCAACACATTAAGGACCCAAAGAAGATTCTGCAATAGGACATTGGCTGGCATCCAAGGTTGAGAAATCCTCTTTAGGGGCAGAAGGTAGCACAGTGGAAGAACCCCTCTGAAGGCGTGAAAGGTATGAAATAAGTGAACATGCTGAGGCTAAGATACTCATTACACTTTCTCCATTGTCTCCTTCCCAGTAAGTTCCATGCCCTTGTTTCACACAGGGAGTTCACAGTGCGGATTGTCAAACTAGCATCTAAAGGACCGGAGTAATTCAAGTCTCCAGAAAGAAGAAAGGCTACATTGCACAAAACAGTCTCATGTTCTGAGAACACAGTGCCTGATCCAGTTCTGATACACGATGAAAAGCACCACCTCTCGGAGCATGGAAGAAGACCAAGTGTCAGGATCACGAGGTCCCTGTATCTCTACAGCAGCTTCAGTCAGGTGCTACAGCATGCTTACAAGGTGGAAGAGGCCAGATGTATGATAAGTTCATAGGTAGCCATCATAATAGCCGTGTTGGGGATCTGGCGGATCAAGTGAGCCAGGAGCCCCCGATATAAAGCCAAAGGTCCCTCTTCATGGACCACAAGCTGCAGAGTCTGTATAAAGGAACGGTATCGTGACCCTTCTTCTCGCAACCGTGTCCGAATGACCTCTGGAGAGACAAAAAGGGAAATGATGCTAGCAGATTGATCCTACAGGTATGGCATGTCCCATGAAGGGGAACAGAACCAAGGAGAGCAGCCTTACTCACCATGTGGGTACGCAATGCATGAAGCACATGTTTTGGAGACAGCAGCAGCTCCCATTAGTCCAAAGAAATCACGGCTGTTTGGTGAAAGTGGGAGTGGTGGGGAAAGGGAATGATGGCTGTTTCTCAGTTGCTGTTTCAGTGCTTCATAGATGACAAAATGTATGATGGTCTCTGACACTCCAGCATAGGAGGCAGTGATACCACGGTAAAATCCACGAAGGCCTTCGGTGCGGTACACATGCGTGGCACACTGGAGAGCGCTCCTGGCCATCTTCCCCTTCACCCTGTAAAGAAGAGGGTTAGAACAACATACTGCTTCCACTGACCTAAAATGCTGTTAGGAACACAACTGTATGAGTTTTCCCACAGGATGCCTTGAAGACCTATGTTCTAATGTGAAGTCACAGACCCCTAGGCATCCCCACCCCCAAAGCAGTCCTTGTGGACACAGAGTGGCTCTGCACTGCCAGTGTGCCTTACCTGGCCTCCAGCTGCATCCTGGTCTTCACTAACCAGATCGGGTTGGTGAGTGTGGCAGAGGTAATGCCTGGAGAACAGAAGAGGAAGACAGCCGTGAGCACCAGGATCATGCTGACAGTTTGTGAGGAGGTGCTGATCTATCAGCTGTCCGAATTCTGCTTGGCAAGCTGCAGGCATTTGCAATTTCAGAATGACCTTGAGCTCCCCTGGGAGAAGAGATATTTAGGGCAGACTATTTCATTCTCCTTCTCCCAAATTCCAGCCTTTGTGGGTAATTAGCTCCTCTGCTTCCAACACAACCCTACTACAGGTCCTGGTGTTACAATGAGGCAAGAAACAACAGACTAAACTTGCAAGAGTGGAAGACTTTGTTAGAGAACTGGGATATATCAAGAGAAACGACTCTGAGTAGTCTAAAATACACACTGCCTTCTCCCTCTCACAGCTGAATGGAGCTCTTCTCCCAATAGCAGCTGAAGGGGTAAAGACTAGGTGCATGACTTGAAAAGATGAGCCTAAGAAGAATGAAGAGTGAGAAAATGTTTTGATTACACAAGGGACTCGCTGCTCCAGGTGTAGAGGGAGCAAACTTTAGGAGAGAGAGCAGGACTGATGGCAGCAACAATGGGGAAGGAATGAAACCCATTTACACTTACAGACAGGACGGACCCCTTGGCTCCGATTTGAGACAGAGAGGCTCACCTGCACAGGCTGCTGATAGCATGTGTACTTTCTTGGACTCGGGTACAAGGACAGCATTGAGCCTCTCCTTAGCACCAGAGTAGGCAGCGAAATATATAGCCCTGATTGGAAAGAAATACAAAAGTTGTTACAGCTCACCCATGAGAAGCAGAGACAGCACTGCTGAGGGGTCTCTCTCCAACTCCCAGCATGGGTTTGTCTAACGTGACATCAGATGCCATTTATACTAGGTCCACAGCAATCATCTTTTCTTACGATTATGATTAGAAGGTCTGGAAAATGTCAGTGTGAAGGGGTCCTGTGGCACAATCAGCACAAGGCCCAGACTGCTTTCAGACTGTGGAGCAGTAGCTGTCACAGAGGTCTGTTAAAAGGTGGACAGCATGAGCTATCCTCAAGGAGCAGTACTCACCGGGAAGGAGCAACCCCAACAAGGTTTGGGCCAAGACCTCGGAACAGGGATCGCATGCCCTCCTTCTCAAGGATGGTCCTACAGTGAACAGAGAAATCAGCACGTAAGTAAGCTGGCATTTCTCGTGCTCCCCCTCCTTAGTTCTTCAGTACTTCTTGTAGCACCCTCTCCTTGCATCCCATGTTGCCTTTTTTGCTGCCTTAGTCTCATTTTCTTTCCAACCACTTCGCTCCTTCAGTCATTTTTTTCCTGTTCTTGCTCACAACATCACTCTGGGTACGATCAAACCACTAGCTGGGAAATTTCTCACAGTCCCAAAAGCTGCCTGGCAGACTCGGAGCTCAAAGCACAGATCAGCTACAAGTAGATGTACCTGTGCTCTGATGAAAATTCCTACTGCACTTGCTGTTTCCAGAGCCCCAGCTCAAGTGCTACTTCCATCTCTTTCTCTTCTCTCTCTCTCCACCTGATGGCCAAACCTTCACCACTGCTGGTGCCAACATGCACCCTGCCCTATCCTACTCACCTCAGCAACTTGAGCACTCCAGGAGATGGTGGAGTGGGGTTCATCAGCCTCACACTCATCCCTGGCAGCTGTATCTCCGAGAGGCACAGAGACCGCAGTGTCAGCTGGGATGACTGTAGACGTGTCTTCACCACTTCCAGAGGACAGGTCAGGATGGCTCCAGCTGTGCCACCACATCTAGGGCATAGCAAGGGCATAATGGGACATGTAACAATAACCCCTGTGCAGGAACAGAGCAATAATTCTGACCGTGTGTGTCCACAACCTCTGCCCTCTAGGAGAGGTTAGGTCCCCCAGCCTGCGTCACACATGACCTCCTGCTTAACATAATAATGGCTTAGCTTGGGACATCTGGCAACCTCATTCCTAAAACTCACTGGGTATTTGAGGCAAACAGTCCCAAGTCCACAGAGACTCGGCAGTCAGCTCAAAGCTGCTGATCTTTGCATTCAGAATTTCCCAGAACAAACATTTCTGCTGCCCAACCTCACTGCAATGCCTTCTGCTGAGATCACCAGGCACCATGCCTCACACCTTCCCACAGCAGCACTGGCTCAGAAAAGGGCAGCAAAAAACTCTGCCACCCCTCAGCCTTCCTGTGTCTTCAACTCACAACCTACTCAGCCCCACATCAGCAAGGCCCTGTAAGCAACATTTGTATTTTCTGCCGACAGGCAGGCTCACCTCCAGCCTGAGTTGCTTAATGAAAGAGGACCCTGACCTTCAGCAGACAGAAGCTATTTTTGGAACTCATGAACCATCTCCATCAGTCAGTCTCGTCACACCACAGTAATGCTGAAAGGACACGTATCCCCTTTTTCCCTCTTTGCTACTCAAGGACAAGTCAGAACCAACACGTTTGATTCTTAGCTTCCATCCCTTCAGATCCTTTGACTGACAATGTTATTCCTGCAGAGGATGCTCGGTACAATAAAAAGACTCTTTTGAGATGAATTTGCATGGAACAGTCATGAAAGAGGCTATAATGAACAGTTCACATCTGCTAAAGCCAAAATCACAAGAGATAGAGGATTAAAAAAACCCCTCACTTTGCTCCAAAGAAAGAAAAGCTTATCAAAGACCTACAAGGTATCATGGAAGAATCAAGTATAGTGACAGAAGTCCATGTAACAGCAAAGGACAACAAACAGCTAGAGTTCTGAAGAATTAACTTGAAAAAGCCTATGAAGCTCAGCACACACATACACAGCGTTTGCCCCTAGGGCTTCATTTATTATTGCCTGCAGGTTAGGGGAAAAAAAACAAAAACAAAAAGAGAGGCCTGGATATTGCAATGAAGTCCAAAAGCTGAAGATCTGACAGCTAGAAGATTACAGAGCTAATGATGCCAGCAACTAGTTGTGCTACTCAATTTTGTCAGGCCCTTTGCAGGTCTCCGCAGTGATGCCAACTTGCAGAGCAGCCACTCAGCAGCAACTTTCCTCAGGAGATACGATGAGCAGTGGGAGTCTGGGATTAGGTGAAACATGACCAAAGAATTTAGCTCAGGCTCAGAAAGACAACACAAAGCAAACAGTAAACATCCTGGCTCAGGTTCTCCGGATGGACAAGCTGGTCACGCACAGGCACCAGGACAGCCTACACAGCAATCCAGGAGTCAAATGAGACAGGCTTTTACAAAACAAAAATTGATTCTTCCCATGCAGACTATAGTCATTCCGGTGTCCAACAGTCCTCTTCTTTACCACAGTTTCTACTAATTGGCCTGATACAGTCTCCGAACTGACAGGATTGTTGTTTTCTTGACTACAGGTGTAGTTTCCAGTTCAGAAGAAGACTGAGTACAGTGGTGACAGATCAAGGTGTTTAAGGAGCCTGAACAGAGCAGTTTCAGTGTCTAAAAGCTGAGCAAACACTACAGCAGGACAACAGTTAGAAAAGCAATTGCTTTGAACCCTAAAGGTTCTTCTCTCTAATAGAAACATAGAAATGTCTGGGCTGGAAGGGACCTCTAGAGGTCTTCTAGTCCAACCCCCCTGCTGAGAGCAGGGACATCCTCAGCTAGAGCAGGTTGCTCGGAGCTCTGTCAAGCCTCACCTTGAATGTCTCCAGGGATGGGGCCTCAACCACCTCCCTGGGCAGCCTGTTCCAGTGCTCCACCACTCTCGTGGTAAAGAACTTCCTCCTTGCATCCAATCTAAATCCCCTCTTTTCTAATTTAAAACCATTGCCCCTCGTCCTGTCACTCCAGGCCTTTGCAAACAGGGCCTCTCCAGGCTTTTTGTCAGCTCCCTTCAGGTACTGGCAGGTGGCTGTTAGGTCTCCCCACAGCCTTCTCTTCCCCAGGCTGAACAATCCCAGCTCCCTCAGCCTGTCCTCATAGGAGAGGTGCTCCAGCCCCTGCTCATCCTTGTGGCCTCCTCTGGCCCTGCTCCATCAGGTCCATGTCCTTCCTGTGCTGAGGGCTCCAGAGCTGGACACACTATTCCAGGTGACGTCTGACCAGAGCAGAGTGGCAGAATCACCTCTCGATCTGCTGACTGATGGTGTATAAGGAAGCACAACTTTATGTAATACTTCCATATCGGTTCTTGAAGAAGTCCCTACCTGAGCATGGTCAGGAAATGAATTTGAACCCATGCCTCCAGTACACATAAAAGCTTCCCCAGTTCAATTTCTTCAAGCTGTTGGTATTTATAGAAAATAAAGAAGAATTTGAAAAGAAACAGTAAAAGAAGTTGTTACTCTGTAGCATTTAATCAGTGGGAGGTGAAGCAGGACCTCTGATCCACTATGGCTCAGCAGTGAGACTGAGGAGGATTTTTCAGGGAGCAAAGAATGCTGGCTGACCAAAGCTAAGGAAGAATCAGGTACCAGCTATTCAAAACTAAAAGAAAACTCAACTGCAATGTCTTATGCACTACATGACAATAGAGCTGCTCACAGCGTATGAAAGGCACAGGTCTCCAAAATTCTTCTGTTTTGGAATAAATGGAAAATTACGTACTCTTGTCACAAAGGGATTAACTACTTTTTTAGTCCAATAAAGGCAAAATAGAACAAAATCTAGCCAAAACAAACATTTTAAAATCAGCAGATGCAAAACCCCCGTGGCCATGAATATTAAAAATAGCTGATTGAAGAGACTTCACACCTACCGATTTCAACGCTTACGAAACGTCAGGGGACTGGGGAAATACCCTAGCCTAGAAGAGTTCTAATGTTTCCTAGGATTTAAAAAAAGTGTATTTGTAATAAGTTATGCTGCTTAGGTTATATGACCTGAGATTCATGCCAGAAGAGAATTACAGAATCAGATCATTATAGACTTAAAAGATACTCTGTACTAATCAATGGGGGGTGGTATGGTTGTTTTTTTTATGGAACTTAACCAAAAGTTGGATTCACAAAAGCTACCACAAAGATTTAACATACTTCAGTTCTGCAAAAAGAGAGCTTGGTATCTCATGAAAACACACTTAGAGCTTTAGTACTCTGTCTACACCACAGATGCTAAATGGATTAAAAAAAAAAAAAGTCAGACCACAAAATCTTAAAAATAGTAGAAAAAGTATCAGCCCCACTCTTTTCCTCCCCTGAAACTACTTGTCAGTAAAGAACCAAACAGCAGTGGTCCAGCAAAAAATCTGGGAAAAATTACTTCTAGACTAGACCTAACAATTTTCTTTTTTTATTTCCCCCACCAACAGACAAGAGGTAACATTTTACTCCTGATAAAATCCATGGGTGATAAAGATTGTCACAGCACAGAGGAAAGCTGAAACAACTGGCAAATAATGAAAAAACCACATGGAACTGAGCAATCACCAAGGGTCCTTACACTGAGCTTAAACAGACTGGTTTAGCAAAGCCAAAACCCCCAAGTCATTGCTCTAAAAGCAAGAACAAAAGCAATTCCTGCAAATATGATGAAAAGCAGCAGTTGACAACCAGTACAATACGCCCTCCCAGAGCAAAGCAGTGGCAAAAAGAAGGCAGGTAATTCTGCCTTGGAAAACAGCACTTGCATTTAGTTCTTGCTTTCACATTTTAAAAGCAAAACCAGAAAGTTCGAGGTGGCAGAAAACGAGGACTGGATGAGAGAAAGACAAAAACAACCATTAACATTATTCAGTGCTCTGGAAAGGGTATGAAAACATGCACAATGGTGACAAGGATTACTGGCAATTCACATTTTAGCCCTTAGACTAGCCAAAAATTGAGATGGTTTGAAGATCCTTCACTTAAGCAAAGCAACGTGAGGTCTGACAAGTCTGCAATTAAAGCAGGATTTTGCCTAGGACACAAGGAAATAAAGGTCACTTATGGAAGAGTATGAAAGATCCCTCCAGAACACCCTCCCAGCTTCCCACAGTTTTAAACTCAGGGATTTCAACAGCCTGTTGCTATGTAATAATTGCAACGTTGCATTGCATTTAGTAACCTTCAACACATTCTTTTTCAGTGATCTTTCTAAAATGTTTTCTGGACACATAAAAAGCTTTTGCCCTCTAATATCCTGTGGCCAGGAGTGCCAGGGTTTAACAGCACACTGTGTTGAGAGCTATGCTCTTGCATTAGCTTGAAACAAGCCTCTCAGAAGTTTCGTTTGACAGTCCCCAGTTCTCATACTAGAAGATAAACTGAAAACTGTTCTTTCATCAGGGAGATCTGTTTCATTAGGTAAAACAATAATACTAACTATATACTGCACTCATAACCTGAACTTCTTATTCATCTTATATTCATCTTATTAATCTTTTGAGTTTTAATTAACTGTAATTCCAGGATAATTGTTTAATAGGCAAGGACAGGATACAGACTGACAAAGCTCCACTGGTGACACTCCTGTCACTACCCAAACTCTCAGTTTTTCAGGAACCAAAGATGAAAATGAGAATGAGGAAAGCCTTAGGAAGGAAGCTGAGAACTATGAAAAAAAAAATATTTTAAGATAAGCTAAGATGCTGTGGGTATATAGTTCAAAGGATAAATTATAAAAGAGAATAATATATTCAAGGTAACACTGGGAGTAGAAAGGGCGAGTACAAATTAGCAAAGATCAACATAATACGACAACCACATTAACTGTGGAAAACTGGAAATTTACTAATTAAGAGCAACTAAATGATGTGCTTCACTGCACATGCTGTACCGTGGGCCTCACCGTCACACGGACTCCAACAGGCTGGTGGAATTTGGAAAATGAGGTGGCTGCCCACACATAAGAGTTCTGCAGTTACTCAGTGAAGTCCCGAAAACCACAAAATCTTCTGTGTTAGGACATCATAAACTTAAAGCTCACTGTTTTGAGATTTAAAAGACAAATGTTTCTTAGAGAGAAGTGAAACACCACACGAGAAGGGACTTGCTCAAGGGCACACTGCAAACTCAGATCCACACTCCAAACGCCTGACTCACCAGAATCGGCCACACTATTTAAAGCTAGAAAAGACACAGAGGAATCTCAGGCTCGCAATGAATGGAGAATTGGCTGCCCTCCCAAAGACAAGGATGCTCTTCCATTTCCTCCACTTAAGAGGCTTTGTGGCACCTCATTCCCCCGTTCAACACAGAACTTCTCTTGCCCCCTCCTCTCCCAGCGGTAAGCTCAGGCTGGATGAAAGGCCCCTGTGGGCGAAGGCCCCTGTGACTCACTGGGAGGCTCCCCCTCTGCCCAGCCCACAAAGCCACGCAACCACGCGGGCGCGAAGCGGCTGTGCCGCCCCAACGCGCCTACTTTTGAACCTGTCAGAACCAGCAAAGCGCGAGTGAGGATCATGGGGCACAGGCAGCACCCGGCGGCGTGGGGAGGAGCCTGTCCCCCGGCTCCTTGGCAGCTACTGCTGCTGAACGTGCGGCCACACAGACGCCGGCGCAAAGTGCGGACGCGACCCGAGGCCCACCCGCAGGCCTCGCTCCTCGGGGGCGGGTGGGCAGCCGGAAGGAAGACCGTGGCGAGGACGAGCCAGGGCGGCGGCCGGTGGGAGACTCCGGCCTGGCAGCAAGAGACCAGACGACGTTCCCGGAGCTCCTCGGGGAGGAGGCCCGCAGAAGCCCCGCGCCCAGGGCATCCACGGACCCCCGGCAGCGCGTCCCGGGACAGAGGCCGGCAAGCCCCGGCCGCCTCGAGAGGCGGCACCACTCACCCTCCGGCGAGCAGATGGAGCAAGGTGCTCTGCTGCGGCATGGCCCCGTGCTCTGCACCGCCCACCGCGGCCCGCGCCGCCACCACCCCGCCGCCTGACCCGCCCCGCACCCCGCGCATTGGCTCCCGGCAGGCCGGAGGAGGTGCGGCGGGGGAGGGCGGCCCGGGCCCAGCCTCGGGAGGTGCGTGAGGCGGCGAAGCCGCAGAGCTGCCGCTGGCCTGAAAGAGTGGAACGCCATTTAATAGAAGCACCTGTAAAGTTCTGCGCTTAGAGAGAGAGAACGAGTTTCACAAAGTTAGGATGGGGAAGAGCTGGGCAGAGATCTCCGTTTTGTCACTGGCCCCCATCGGATGCAGGACCTTCAGCAGACTTGGCTACCACCAAACGGACTGAATGATGCAGAGCCCAGAACAGCCTTCTGAGGAACTGGACAATTTACTTTTCTCACCTCTCCAGGAGTTATTAAGGCCCCCTGATATTTCAGTTCTTACTGCCAAAATATTTATGCCTCACACGCAAGAGTCCATTGACTTTGCTCCTCTTCCCGATGACTTTCGATCAGACCCTGCGCTTCCTACCTGCAAACAGAAATATTTGTGGCTTCAGCAGGATACCCATCGACAGCTACAGCTGTGGTTGACCTGGATGCTCTACCACCACTGCTACTTCTGATGCCCTTAGTTGCATCGCAGTCTTTCAGGACTGTAAAAGATAAATGGGACCATCTTTTCCTTCTGTCTCCGTTATTCTGTGTCTAAGACCTAGAAAGTCTCACCCTGTAAGGTCTCTTTCTGTACCTTCAGGTGAAGGGGCACCCATTCCTCACTCTTAGGCAATGGCAAACTGTGACTGAGCTATGGAAGACGCTTTCTGGAGGCCTCTTGCAGACTCTCTTCAGACTAGAGTAAACAATATCCCAGCATTTTCAGTAGACCAAAGGATTGCTTAATCTTGGAACTGGATCAGTGATGAGTGCTGCTTTGCAAGAGTCTTGGTGAGCCTGAAGGCAAGCCAAGAGGCAGGGTAACGAAACCGTCTTCCCAGGAGAAGCGAAAGAGGAGAGAGTATACATTTTGATGTAGCATATCTTGTCCCTGCAGGCAGCGGTGATGACCCTGGGTTCCCTATGGGGCCTGTTCTTGCTGCTCAGGCTGAAGAGGGGAGGCTGTGGGTGGGTTTTTTTACAGGGCAATCTTTCAGAGCCCCTGTCCTGAACCAATAGACCAGGCTGGACTGGTATCATAGGGTGGTGTTACAGGTACACCCCAAGACCTTGATACAAATGTTTATAAATCAAAGCTGCTTCATCTTGACTTCTTCACTGCTCAGTCTCTGATGGATTTTGGCTTTCTTCCCATGCCTTACCCCATCTCCCCTTCTGCATGCTTTGTGCAGGCATACTGTTTTTCCTAGGAGCAGCACTGTCTGTCCTTGAAACTAATTCAGGATTCTGCCCAGATGCTTCCTCCCTCTGCCTCTTTCTTCAAGGCCTCTCGCTGACCCTTAGCGTATCCAGGATTGGCATTTGGTAACAGCAGCCGAGTCTCCTTTGTCATTCCAGGGGCTTCAGTCCGGAAGGGTCGGGTTAGGGGGCTCACAGCCCTAGGCTGACCACAAGTCACAGGCAGGAAGGAGCAGTACCACAAGGCAGAGTGGAACGTATCGTGCCGGTATTACCGAGCGAGTGCAGCCCCGGCTGCGGAGCAGGGCGGAGGGGGGCGGGGCGCGGCAGGCGGTGACACGGGGAGGCGTCAGCATCTCCCCGCTGCCCGCACCTGCCGAGCCGAAGCCGCCTGGGCGCAGCTCCGGCTACCTCGGCATGTCTCCTGCTGCAGGGACGCGCACCCCTGCCCCGCGGGTGGCGGGGGACACCCGAGCTGCCGGGCCGCGGCTGGCTAAGGGCGGCCCTCCGGGCGCTGGCAGCTCGGGGGACTCTGGCCCTTTAAGGCACTCTGTCGCGGCGCTTGAGAGGTGCCTGGCCCTTTAAGAGCTGACCACGCCCCTCAGCCCGTGAGCCTTGTGAGCCCTGGCAGCTTCAGGTAGGGTGCTGGACGGGGGGAGCCCCGCTGAGCCGTCCCGTCACCTCCGCCCGCGCAGGCTGGGGCGGGGGGTGCCGCGCCGCGGGGGGAGTCTCGTCGCCCGGGGGCTGTTGGGGCGCGCGGGGCTCGCTGGGGAGGCCGCGGCCTTGCAGCCCTGGCGAGCGAGTGTCGTCTCCTGCGCCGGCCCGGCGGCGGGCGGGGGTAGGGCGGGGGAAGCTGGCGCGGCGGCATGTCTCTGAGCCCGGCTCCCTCCCGTGCGGGCTCTGGCCCGGGGCCTCCCGGCTCGAGTAGACGATGGGGGGTGGCCGGCGTCCTCCCGCAGGGGAGGGTTGACGGGTGGCAGATGGATGGGGGCACAGGGCCCGGCGCCGGGCGCTCCCGGGCGCTCCTCCCGGCGTTCAACCAGTGTCTGTGCCGCCCCGGGGCCAGGTGCAGGCCCGGTGGGGTTTGGCGCCGACCCTCGCTCCCTCCCTGCCTGGCGCAATGGCCATGAGGGAGCTGGTGGAACCGGAGTGTGGGGGCTCCAACCCCCTGATGAAGCTGGCCGGCCACTTCACCCAGGACAAAGCCTTGCGGCAGGAAGGACTTCAGGGCCCGCTGGCTTGGCCCCCTGGCACTCCCGAAGCTGCAGCCGTGAGTGTTTCCGGTTGCTCTGCTTGTTGAGCTGGGGCTGGATGTGGGGCCTGCCCGCGACCGGGTCAATCCGCACGGGTTAGGGGCGTGCTGGCTGAATGGGGGTGTGGGGTGAGCAGCACGGGGGAAACTTGCTTTTTTTTCCTGGGAAAAGAGGCCACGGGATCACCTGACTTGTCCTGCGGGACTGTAGGGTGAGGGTCTCTCTGTAGAAATGGCATTTATGGGCACTCGGAGGATGTTGGTGGGCTGTACGACTTACTGTCACAGATCCTACCCCGGGAGGTGTGGGAGGGGGTTGGACACTCAAGGTATTCCTGTTCCTTTAGCTTCCACATAAGCAGGCAGTTAATGCAAGAAAATGCTGACAGCTGAAGATTAAGGAAGAGGAAGATGTAAACTTACCGAGTCACAGAGAGTGTGGGGAGTTGGGGTATGGGGTCAAAGCTGTTGGGATAATTGCCTCTTATTCCCTGTAGGCATCCAAACCACTGGGAGTGGCCACTGAAGATGAGGTAAGAACAGATTGATGCATCTCCTTACTGCTTTTCTCATCAACATTGTTGTTTTTCCCCTTACCTGATATTAATCTTTCCTTCTGATGAGCCCCTTTCTTTCTCTCGTGTTCCACGGCTCTGCCTTTTCATCTGTGCTGTGTTTGTAATCCATTTCTGCCTTTGGCAGCTGGTTGGAGAGTTCCTGCAGGAGCAGAATGCTCCTTTACTGGCACGTGCACCTCAGACCTTTAAGATGGATGACCTGTTGGCTGAGATGCAAGAGATTGAACAGTCAAGCTTCCGACAGGCCCCTCAGCGAGGTGAGGAGAGCTCGAGTAGGTGGAGAGCTGAAAAAGATCTTGGTGTCATGGTTAAGCCTATTGTAGGATGGTTCCTAACGATTCAGCACTTGTGAGATTGTATCTAGAGTATTGTTTACAGACTTGGGCTTCCCAGGACACTGAGATACTAGGAAAAGTCCAGTGGAGATCAGTAAGGTGTTCAGGGACTGGAATACGTGGTGCAAGAGAGAAAGGCTGAGGGAACTAAGTTTGTGTAGCCTAAGGAAGAGTAGTCTAAGTGGTGGTGGGTGGAGTGTCTGGTTGCTGTCTTCAGCAACCAAGACCAGGATCTTTGCAGCAATACCCAACAATGGGATGAAGGGCAATGGACACAATTTGCAGGAAGAGGAACTGACTAGATATAAAGAGACATTTTGTCCTTTGGAGGGTGGTTCAGTACTGGAACAGCTGCTTAGGGAGACTGGGGAATTCCCATCATTGGACAAATTGAAAATATCTCATGAATGCCTTGAGAAACCTAATCTCAAGCTTTAGTGTTTGACCTGCTGTGAGAACACTAGCAACTTGAGAGAATCCTTCTGAGTGGAATCTTTGTGACTTTTTTTCTAAAAAAAAAAAAAAAAAAAGAGAAAGGGAAAGATCAGAGATAATGAGGACTAGCCTGGAACTTTTACATTATCTCTGAGTCCTTCAATCCTAACTTCTTTTGTTGTTATTGTTTTATTTTGGTGTGGTGGTGTTTCTTTTGTTGTTTTCTTTTGTAGCTCCAGGTGTGGCAGCCCTGGCACTGTCTGAGAACTGGACTCAGGAATTCTTGGCTACAGCAGATGATAGTGCTGGTGATGTCTCTTCAGACTACAATGAAGCTGACTGGTCACAAGAATTCATTGCTGAAGTGACAGGTGAAGGGTTCCTTTTGGATTTGCTGTCAAGATGTTGCCAGTCACATGCCTGTGTATAGTGGAGAGTTACTGAATGTGGAACTGGAGTAATGCTTTGGGCCCAGCAGTCGGTGTTTACTGTAGCAGCTTTAATGGGGGGAGAGGGGTGGGAAGGCTGCTTTGTGATGGCTTAGCCAAACTGTGAACAGTATGGAGTGGAGGATTTTGTTCAGGTGTAAGGGTCATTTCTTGTTAGCTTAGATTACTTGGAGAATTTAAAATAAGCAGGCTATTCAAAATGCTTTTGATAAAAATATTATGATTCAGCTGATGAGAATTCTGGAGGTGGTCTGGTACTGCTTCTTGCTCTAATTCCTTCTCATAAGGCATGATTTGTTTAGTGGCCATTGGCCAAATACTTTTTGTCAGTTTCGTGGAGGCAGGGGGATGTTACACCTCAGATGCGCAAGGCGAATGCTTCTGGCCCAAAGGTTAAGCTTTCCATTTCAAGCAAGCCAGTAGTTTATCTGAAAGCTGTCCTGCATTGTGTCTAGAGCTGGGTCTGGAATAGGTCCTGTTTCTAACCCATGACCTAATCTGGAAGTCACGAGTAAGATTTAAATAGATGCTGTTCTCTTCTCCAGCAGCAGCCACTGTAGAGAGCCAGGTAGCCCCTTTCTTTGACCTTCATCAGCATTTACAAAGGTCTTTGAGAAACTTCTGATGAAAACATTGTGTCTTTTATGCTGTGCTTTTGGTGGAGACTTGAAATGTGTTGCTTATTTTCCTGACCTACATAGTATCCCACATGGAGCAGACAAATAAGTTGTGAAATTAAAGTAGAAAATCGTAAGGTTATTGGCACCACAGTGGCATCTATATTGATACAAAGTCTGAACCTGTCTGAGTTGATAGAGACAGGAACAGCCATAAAACCATTGATGAAATGCAAAGAGTAATTTTATTCTCATTATCTGGTGACCTGGGGGATCTCCAAAGCAGCACCCAGGCAGAGGCACGCGAGTGGGAATGCGGGCACTGTGGTGCTTGATCCATGCTAGAGAGTGAAAAGTTTCTGAACGTGCTGCTTTTGCCTATATATCAGGGATTTTTTTGCAGGTGTAGCTTTCCACCTTACTCTGATCTTTCCCACAGCAGGGCAGGCATTTCACATACGTTCAATAAAGTGACTCTGAGTCTCACAGGTCTGTGTTACTGAAACAGAGGTGTTCTACTAGCCAGACCCAGAACACTAAATAACAACTAGCGTGATACGTGTCTTTTGACACCCCAGCTGCAACACATTTGAGTGTGTTTACAATCCTCACCAATTTTCCTTGTTTTCCCACAGAACATAAGGATTTATTTTTAGATCAGAGTAAACAGAAGAAACAACCATAAATAAATTATTTTTAAGGAGATCTTTGCATGTGAGCTAACTGTGTGTAAAGTGGAAAGAGCAAAATCTGAAGTTAATCTGAGTGATGGTCTGTCTGTCTGACTCTTCTCCCTGTTCTTGCTGATGTCCTATGCAGATCCGCTGTCTGTGTCTCCTGCCAAGTGGGCAGAAGAATACCTAGAACATTCAGAGGAGAAGCTGTGGCTTGGGGAATCAGAAGACCAGTCTTTGGCAGATAAATGGTAAGTCTGTCTTCTCAAGACTAGCTGTTGCTGCAAGGCATTTGGATGGGTCAAGTTTGGATACGTGACAAAAATCTTCTATGACCTGAATGTCTTCAAGTTATTTTACCTAGGTGGATGTTATCAGGCCTTTGGTTTCAGAGAAAGGAGGAAACAATGCTTGGAGAGTGAAGGTTTTTAAGAGATGCTAGCTTGTCTAGCTTTTTAGTCTGGGGAGACGTGATCATGTTGGCTGACTTAATCTCATGCCTAAAGTAGGACTTCTTAAAGTGATTTCAGGAGTGAGTTCAGGAACTCCTAATCAAGCAGAACTCTTTTCCACAATGTATGTTTTTCTTAGATTTGGAGATCTTGAGTACTAGACTTTACTAGTTGTAAACTTTTGTTGCTTTGTTCTCCCTACCTGATAAACCCCATCCAGCCTTTCCTCTGCATATTTCTAATTTCAGCCTTCCAGACGTTATTTTTAATGTGGTTTTGTATGATAAAGAACAGTCTACTACTATGGACCTTCTCTGTATAGGTACCTGGTGACTAGAGTCAAGTTTTTTTCAGTTAAAGAAGTAAAATGCAAGCTATTTGGGCTTTTTAGGTAATTGCCTAAAAGACATCTTGCATATTTGACTGCTTCTTCCTCCTGGCTCTTTCGTTTTCTGATACCTTTCTGAAAATACAAACTTTCCTAAGATACTGCCACCCATTCCAAAGACTGGGCAAGGCTGAATGTAGTGGTAACACTGGGACTGGTCCTGTCCTGCTGTACGCCAGATAACAAACTGTGTGCTCGCTATGAGCTCTCAACCCTCTGCAGAGTTGATGCTTTTCCAAGACACTGTTCCTCTTCCATGAGCATGACCTACTTTCTTTATTCCTAGATACGTGACCTTGTTTTTGGTAGTGCTAAAACTTGCAATATCAGATAGCATGTGAGCTTGCCAAGGAATCCAAACTGTCGTGCAAAACTGTGCTGTAATTGTTTAGTTCTGCTACTGTTTGTGTCAATCACTTTCACAGTTAGCTTAGTAGTGAATTTTTAGGCTGATAAAGGTACTGAATCACTTAGGAAAACCCCAGAGTCTTTGAGGAGGGGTTGTATCCCTCAGTACTGTTGTTTGGCCCATTATTCAGACAGTGGTTAGTGAAAGAGTTTACCTTTGCCTGGCATCAGACTATCTCTTTCCCTTTTACTGCCTCTGAATGCAGGTATGAGGAATATCAACCTGAGGATGATCTTAAGAAAACTGTTAGTGATTTCCTCTCTAAAGTGGATGATCCAAAACTCCAGAATTCAGAGGTAAGAATTTCCCTGACTGAGCCTGACAGATACCCAGTGTGAATAAGGGGTGTGGGTAATTGAGAAGGGGGAAGACAGTAAAGGAATAAAGCCTCCTGCTGTGTTATGTTTCCATTTCTTCTCTGATTCCTAGAAGTTGAACCCTACAATCCATTCTAGATATTTTTCATTCCTACACATGACTCTGGTGAAGCCTTGTCCTTCCCACCACCTTTTTGGGCCTTTTGTCCTCACTTTGCACAGAAAACTCCTCTAAGTGAAGGAGGGAGGTGTGGGCAGAGGACTTGCTGGCAAAGCACCTGCCCAGCTCCATCCTGTTTCATTTCTCTGCCACAGTTCCTAAAGTTTGTCCGCCAGATCGGAGATGGGAGGGTATCGATCGAAGCTAATCAGGTGACCCACAGAGACCAAGATCAGGCAGAGCAATGGGCAGCTGAGTTTATACAGCAGCAGGTAGGAGCCCCAGCCCTATGTGTTCTGAAGGAGGAAGGCTTTTTGCCAGAGGGCACAGGGGGAGTGAGGGAGAATGGCCAAGTCCAACTCAGCAGTGCTCTACTAATGACTTGGCTGGGGGAGGCAAGGAAGGGGCTGTTGGGCTCTTCTTAGCAGAGTCTAGCCAGAAGCTGGGAACATATTTGGACAGTGTGAGTTTTCTCATTTCCTGTAGCACCTGGGAGGAAGGGTAACCCCAATGCACTCTTTTCCACTTTACATCAGTATTTGTTGATGGGGAAGAGGGGTCATCACAGACCCTTGCGCTGTTATGGGATGTGCCCTGAGGTTGCCAATTTCTAAAAAGAAAGGTGTGTTTCTGTTTCCAAACTCCCAGGGGGCATCTGATGCCTGGGTGGATCAATTTGTGCGATCTGGGAACATGTCAACTCTTGATACGGAATTTGAACAGGCAAAGACTGCTGTGGAGGTAAAGCTGATGGAGGAGGAGGGCTGTGGGGTACTGAGAGCCCATGGTAGTTACCCCCTCCTTTGCATGCTGTGAGGAGGGCTAGAAATACTTGAGATGTTTTCTGGGGTGTCTGTAGAACTCAATTTATGCTTGAGGCACTCTGGTCATATTCTGTTCTCCCTTCAGTCAGATGTGGACTTCTGGGACAAACTCCAGGCAGAATGGGAGGAGATGGCCAAGAGAGATGCAGAAGCTCACCCTTGGCTCTCTGATTATGAAGACCTCAGCGCCTCATCATATGACAAGGTAGCAGGGAGCACAGAATCTTTCAGCCCTAGCATTGACAAACTGCCTTGAGGAGACTGGCAGTAGTATGTCTGCCGTGCAGTGAGCTCCACAGACCTCAAATCCTGCTACAATTCCTTCTTGCACTGATCTCTTGCTGTCGCTTGCACCCTTATCCCACATCAGCTAGGGTTTAAACAAATGCTCTTTTCACTTGTGCTTGTCTGCAAATGCTGTCTAGTTCCAGCCCAGCACCAAATATCAGTTAATGCTGGGTTTCTTTGCAGTAAGTGCAAGTGTTGTTGCTCTGCAGAAGCTGGCGGGTCCCACACCAGATATTTACTCTGTTGCAAGTAGTTCCAGGTCTGGTCTGTGGGAATTTTTCAGCACAGAGAAGGCAGGAAGAAGAGCCATCATTCTCTGATCTACTGTGAATTAGCAGAGAGGACGAGGTGCTGGCTGATCTTCAGTTCGGGTGTTTCTGATGCAGCAAGACTGGACTGCATTGTAGAGAGCACTTTTCTCCCTAATCCTGTCTCCTAGCATTAGCCCCTTTCTTCCCTGCTAGGGTTACCAGTTCGAGGAAGATAATCCCATGAGAGATCACCCAGATGCATTTGAAGAGGGGCGGAAGCGCTTGGCAGAAGGTGACCTCCCCAATGCGGTCTTGCTCTTTGAGGCTGCAGTGCAACAGAAGCCAGATCATATGGAGGTGAGTGAGAGCAGAGATAACAGTCCTTGGCCAGGTGTCTTGCATCCTTCTCTTGTAAGGTGTCAGGGTGCATGTAGAAAACTCATTTCAATGTTAGGAGCTCTGCAGGGTGTATGAAAATCTGTTTGTTGGTTTTGGGTTTTTTCTTTTTTTTTTTTTTTTTTTTTCCCCCTCTGTGGCTCTGGGTATGTAGCTGATGTATGTGAATCCCCAGGAGGGCTGTGGGCCAGGAGGTTTATGTCTAAGGTCAGTTAAAAAAAGCACAAAGGCTCTGTCCTTAGAGCTGTGTAAAATCTTTGGAGCATATGCATGGAGCCAAGGCAAGGAGTTTTCATCTCTTAAGTTGCTTTGGTGGAAGTTTTCATTGCTGTTGCAAGTTTGCTTATGGCAGACAACTACTTTCAACATCTATATTAAAAGTCTAATTCTGAGCAGCTCATTTGACTAGGAGTCCTGGTTAGGCCTTCCATCTAGATGCTGGGAGATGATGTAACCTAGAAGGGTTGAGGGAGATGCCTAAGGTGTCTTCAAAGGCTTCATATGAAGCTGTGGGCCAAAGAATGATACTGAAGACAAGTTTCTAGCTCCTAATTCAGTGAACACTTCCATAATGCACTTCATCTTCTGCAAGATGGACTGAGAAATGGAATAGTCTCCAGAGGCTGAGGATACAGGTATTCTCAGAAGGAAGGGAAAGAATGCAAATACACCCACATTGTCCATTCCTGAGGTGCCTGCCTCAAGGACCCATGGATGCTGAATTCTCAGTGTGTCTGACTAAAGCCCTGCTAATTATATATGATTGGAAATACCTAATTTGTTAATCCTGAGCTCAGATCAGTGTGACCTCTTTGGAGCAGAGGTTTTTTGCTTCTGGGAATACAGGCACCTAACTTCCTAGGGCACTAGGAGAAGGTGAAAAGTAAGCAGAGCTTTTTGAGATCTACTTAAGCAACATCTTTTGACCACTTTAAAGCTAATATTCCTTTAGAGTCACTCTTCTCAGGGGTACTGTGGGCTGCAAGATGCATAGTGAAGAGGTCATTCAAACCACGGGAGAAGGAACCTTGGGCCAGTTCTGTCTAGCTGTATTGAAAACATTCTGAATTCAGCTGATTCTGCAGAAAGTACAGAAGTCAAGGCTTCACAAATGGCACAGTGCTTAGAAGGAAACCTCATGGTTTCTTTGATCCAGATTTACCTTGAATCTCAGCTCATCTGTCTGCAGAACACAGTGTGGTTATCACTGGTCAGCTCTTCTTGAGTTGCAGCTAGCTATGGGTTCAGGCATTAGAGATTTGAGACAGTAGATTGGTTTTTTTTCTTGTGGTGGCTTGTGCATGTCTCTAGGTATTAGATAATGAAACAATTTCCTTCCTTGAGACAGTGGATACTGCCTTTTGTGACTGTTCAAAAAGTGGGTACTTCTGCTGACGCTCCCACCGACTGTCTAGACTATTTTTAAGCAAGAGGTAATTCGGATTTAGTGCCTTAATTAAATATTCTCTGGCAACAGCCTGGAGATGGAAGTGGTTTTCATGTACTGGTGTCACGATGATTGAAGATTCAGTAAAATAACAGTACTTCTACTTGTAAGGTCTGACAGTCAACTCCCCAGGATTATCACTTACTTGTGCAGTGGTCCACTAGCATATACAGCTGTCTGCCCTGTGAGGCTCCTCACAGCACTGCTTCCAGGCCATTTTGCTTTTATGAAATAAGAGATCTGCTTTCCCCTCCTTTTTCTGCACTTTGACCACAGTTAGAAGTTAAAAGAGAAGATGTAAAAGTGTAAAACTGCCTACAATTGCTTTTTGATAGGTCTCCAGGTAGACAATTCACTATAGCAATGCCAATTTTATTGGCTTTGAGGACCCGTGTGCCATAAAGTCTGTATGTCTCTGAGAAAACTTGTACCTGTGGCTAATGTGTATGCTTAGATATACTCGGTGTCATTCTAAACCCGTGTGGGATAATATGGTGGATTTGATCTCTGTCTCTCTGTGGTTTATCAGCTGGATTTTTTTTTTTTTTCCTCTGGATGTGAAGTCTGACTTTTGTTCATCGTTATCTTCTCCAGGCCTGGCAATATCTGGGAACCACCCAAGCAGAGAATGAACAGGAGCTTTTGGCAATCAGTGCCCTCAGACAGTGAGTGTTGCAGGAGAGATTTTGAGCATGGCTCCTTGTTTAGTGACAAATGCCCCAAGGACTGTACGGCTAGCATGGTGTGCTCTGTCTTGACTGTGTTCCCTCCTGTATCTGGGTGTCTCCCCGACTGATTTTAATGCTGTGTTAACTTCTCTTTGACTTGCAGATGCTTGGAACTGCAGCCTGGGAACCTTACAGCACTTATGGCCTTAGCAGTCAGTTTCACCAACGAGTCCTTGCAGAAGCAGGCGTGTGAGACCCTGCGGGACTGGCTACGCCATAAACCAGACTATGCCCACCTGCTGGAGAAAAAACCAGAGGAGAGTGTCTCGGGGACAAACCTGGGGCCTTCCAAGCGTGTCCTCGGGTCTCTGCTGTCTGAGTGAGTTAGGGTTACAAACTTAAAGGCTTCTTGGAGGGTTGGGACTGGTCTGGGTGAGGGCAGAGGGAGAAACCCAAGGCTAGCTCTCTCAACAGTACACCAATATCCTCGTTCTGTGCTTCCCCAGCTCACTGTTCATGGAGGTCAAAGAGCTGTTCTTAGCAGCTGTGCGCAGCAACCCCTCGACCGTGGATCCTGATGTTCAGTGTGGTCTTGGTGTCCTCTTCAACCTTAGTGGCGAGTATGAGAAGGCTGTGGATTGCTTCAGTGCCGCACTCAGTGTGCGCCCCAACGTAAGAAAGGCCAGACTGTATGCTGGAGGTTTATGGGTGAAGGTTTGGGTGGAGGTGCCACTTGTGTGAGAGGTACTTTTTTGGTGTGGAGGAATAAGACAGATGTATAGGGAAGGGAAGGCTGGCTTGGAGCTTAGAAAGATCCAGTTTATCTCAGCTCTTTCTCTCTGCCCCCTTCTCCAGGACCATCTTCTGTGGAATAAGCTTGGTGCCACCCTGGCCAATGGGAATCGTAGTGAAGAAGCTGTGGCTGCGTATCGTCGGGCACTGGAACTCCAGCCGGGATACATCCGTTCTCGCTACAACTTGGGCATCAGTTGCATCAACTTGGGTGCCCACCGGTGAGTACAGGGTTGTCAGATCTGCTGTGGTCCATGAGCATGTGTGGGGGACAGACTGCGATAGGTTACTAGGACAGAACCACACCCCCTGCAGCCTTCCCGTAGCACAGGAGAGCGGAGTGAGTGTGTGGGCTCTGCCCTGAGAACAGTGTGTCGTGCAGATGCAGCTGGGGCTATCTGGACTGCAGTTTCTTTTAAGAGGGAAGAGGGGATATCTAATGGTTCTGGAGTGGGGCAGGATCTGGTGAGGAAACTGTTTTGGAGGGAAGGTACTTTATAGAAGGAAACGGGAGGGAGGATGAGATGTTCAGTCTTCTCCAGTAAGTTTGTGTATGTTCTCATGTTGACAGCGAGGCTGTGGAGCACTTCTTAGAAGCTTTGCACATGCAACAGAAGAGCCGAGGTCCACGGGGGCAGCAAGGTGCTATGTCTGACAACATCTGGAGCACCCTTCGCATGGCCCTCTCCATGCTGGGGCAGAGTGACCTGTATGGGGCAGCTGATGCCCATGATCTTCCCACGCTACTTCAGGCATTTGGCCTTCAGCAGTGACTGTGGGATGGGCTCCCCTGTGAGTGCAGAGATGGCCTAGCCCAGCAGTGACCTTCCTTAGATAAAATGTTCAGTAGGGTTCACACACATCCTTGCTCTGGTAGGGCAGATCATTGGCAACTTTTTTCAAGGACCTCCTGCTGAAGTGTGCAATTCCCCCTGCCTGCCTGGTGTGGCCTAGGCATCTGACTGGTGACTGACAGCCTGCTGGTCAGCAAATGGTCAAAGTGAGGAAGACAGCAACATCCATCCCCCTTGACAGACTTCATTTACAGTGATGCTCATCTTGGCTGTGAGACCTTATAGTAATTCTGCAGACTGCCTGCTAGGCGTGTCTCACATGCAAGTTGCTTTGGTGGGGTGGGATTGTCACTGGGTGAAAGGGTGAAAAATTCTGGGATTTGAGTTTTCTTCCCCCGTGTATGTGCTTGCATTGGTGTATGTGTGGGTTGCTAGGGGAAACTGGGGGCAGCAGTCCCCTTTTCTGGGTACGGGTAACTTCATGGTACAGCCAGATGCTAGTTTCTCACTGTCTTTTCATGAACCTTTTAAGAATGGAGTATTGTACTTATGCTAGGGATGTGGGGGGAGGCCATTACTAGGTCAGAGTAAGAGGAGATCCCAGAGCTCAGACTTGAGCAAATAGAGGAATAAAAGCCCAAAATGTAGCTTCCCAGAATATATGGTGGGGAAAGGGTCAAGTCTTAATTTTTATTTGATCATCTGTCATCATTTTCCTTTGTGCAGAAGTTCCCCATCTTGCGTGTAACTGAATCTTGTTAATTATAAATATCTGTATATGACTCTATTGGGAAAAATGTTTTTTAATTGTAAAGTATTTTGTATGATAAAGGGGGGAGAATTAAAATTGCCAAAAAGACATCTTTCTCTGTGTCTCTGGAGCTGTGTGCAGTGGGTACTATAGATCTCCGGGGGTATATGCCCCCTGGTTTTCCAAAGATAGATGAGACTCTCAGTTTGTCTTCCCTTTTGACCCAGGTTTTGTTTTATTGACAGCTCATATGCAAATGAATCTGGGAGGACCTCATTTTGCTTTAGCGTCAGACCAGTTCTGTGAGCTAGAAGAGTTTCCCTGTGCCAAAAGCACTCTCTCTTGCTTGCCTTTAAGGGTCGGTGAAGCACTTTAACTTTCCTGCCACCTGCAGTGAGGGAAGTTGTGTTACATTTGGTCACCTCTTTAACTACTGCTGTAGCAGTGGAAACCCAGGGCTTACACGCAAGGAGCCACTTACCCTTTCTCTTCCACCGTTTCTTAGGTCTACCTCACAGACTTGTTTTCCTCTCACTACCGTAACCATCAGGAGCTGAAAATGTGTGCGGGGAATAGTTCCCGATAGATATTTTCTGAGCTCTAGCTTCTCCTGTCTTTTCCACCCAGCCCTGTGTCCCTGAGGCCTAATGCGTTGTTCTGAAGTGGCTGTAATGCATGCAAAGTGACCTGCTGCTTGTGCTCTTGTCCTGGTTTGAGGGAGAACAGAACTAAATCTGTTCAGCGATTTTACTTTCCCGCTCAGTCTCTTAAATAACTGCACTGTCTGAGGGTAACATTCTCATCTACCTGTAGCAGTGACAATGCTTGATAGAGTTACTGCCAAGGGTTGGGGTTCAGGCCAAGGCCACTGCTGGATCTTGTGCACCACACTGGGGGGTGCAGAAAGCAAAAGGCGGCACCTGCAGGGAGGAGCGGACAGGGCAGGTGACCCCAAACTGACCAGTGATGGATTCCCTCCATATCATACTCAGTCTAAAGCTGAGGGATCATGAGGGTCAAAGTCTCTCTTCAATGGCCAGCACCCAAGGAGGACTGTCCATTCTGCCTTTGATCCTGGTTTTCGTGTTACTAAATCCAGAATTCAGCTTCTCAATCTGGTTCCTATCTGCTGTTGAGTCCAACCTGAGTCTCCCCCAGTACCTACTCCACAGCATCAATGGTGTCAGTAACATAATTGCCATCAGGGGATTGCATTTGATACTGGTTTTCTATATATTCCACTTCATTATTTTCATTAAAGCTTGTTTGTTTTCTAATCAATAAATGTCTCACCCTTATTCCCTTTCCTTTTGGGAAGGGAGATAGGTTAGCTGAGAGCATCTGTCATCTGTCTAGTGTCTGGCCCAGCCTCTAAAGCTTGACAGCTGACTAAAAGGAAAGGACACACTGTTTCTGCATCCTGGTCAGAGATGTTCCTTTTGATTTTTACTGATCTCAATCCTGTCAGAATTTTTTTCTACTCTGCAAAGGAAAACATTGGTGCCTATGCTGTTCCTCACCTTCTGTCTGGATGTTCTCTTTTTCAGTTTTCTGCTGTCCTTCTCGGCAACAATTTCTTTTGCTGCACCCCATTCTTCTCTGTTCATGCTCCCATTATCACTGTTTGGTCTTCCATTTTCCTCATCCTCAAACACCATTAATCCTTCTCCTTGTCTCCCTTCTTGTCTCAATTTCCATTGCCATTTGGCTTAATCTCTTGATCTTGTGTGTGGTGTCCTTCCCTATCGCACTTTGCTCCAACTGCAGGGACAGGAGACAGGTTGTCCACATTTGCTCTCTTTCTGCGTAAATCACTCTCACTTTCTTCCTTCACTCTCACCTTAAATCATCTCACAGCACCTGTGCTACCTTTGCTGGGGCCAAGTACTGACCTAGACATTAGTCCCTGCTTAGTCTCCCAGGGCTGAGTGAAGACTGAGCTGCCTCTGGCCAGAGCACATCTGATCTTGTCCTGTTAAGAACTGTTGTTGGAAATGGAGTGTTTGTGCAGGGAACAGCAGCTGGCTGGTCATATCTGCATTCTGCTTCCAGTTCACAACTTCTGCCTGCCCTCTGTAACCCTCTCTCTGGCCACCTCTGACCCAGGCTTGCACTGGGGCTCTCGAAGTATCTTGACCCTTGTTTGCATTTCCAGCCACATCCCCATCTTCTGTTGCCCCGTTGTGGGGTGGGGGTGGTAGTGCATATGAAGCATTTTAGATTGACAGAAAGGTAAGGTAGTGAGGGATGTTTGGAATTCCCTGATCCAACACCCTGCTCACGACAGGCCTGACTTGAATGCTAGATCTTGTAGCTGAGGGCCTTACAAATGATCATGCTCTGCAATTTTTACACTTGCTGTACCTTCTCCTCTTGTACTTTGTACAGAACAGTGACAGGGCCTATTGCCACTAAAAGCATGTGGGGGGATCCCAGCAGGCCCTTCTTTGCTCTTTACCAAACCCATGACCATCCCAGGATACAAACTGGATCTCTCATAAGGCACAGGCATGTGGTCAGAGGGGATGGTTCAGTACATGTTCTTCCACCAGTGCTTCTTGCTCTGTTTCTACTGTATTTCTTCCTTAAGTATTATAATTATTTGCTGCTTAAGGCCCCAAGAAGTCTTAGAATGTCTTGTTTGTGTTTGTTGGTGTTGGCCTTACTCAACACCTAGCTGGTAGGTACCAGAAAATGAAAATTTGTGCTTTGAGATCCTTATACCTCTAGACACAGTGCTCCTCGCTAGCTTCCATACTTCTTAGGAAGGCAGGTGTGCTGCCATTGCTGCTTTACCACTGCACTTTCTTCATCTTGAGCTGCTGAGCCTCATTATGATCCTGTTTTTTCTTGTTACAACCCCTTGATGTGTTGTTTTTCTTGAGTTAACAGCCCCTTGATGTCTTGTTCTGGATCCCAAGCTCCTGCCTCTTTCGCCTGGGTGTGCTGAAGCCTTTCCAGTCTGGAGGGGTTCAGACCACTCTTTCTCTAGAGCAATGCTGTAGAGGTGGTGACCTGAAGCCCAATCCATGGATGGAGTGTAAGGGCAAGCATATAGTGGATATTCTCACATTCTCTAGGAATCTGCTGCTTTAAAGACTGCCTGACCCAGAAGTTGCATCAGTATCTTTAATAGCCCTTGGTGAATTTCTTTCTGCCCCTGTCTTGTCAATATTTAAACCAGGTGGTGCTTTTGGTCTCTACAATGTCTTGTCAATGCACACAAGAACTGGTTTTAGATATCTGAAGTATTTTTTGCTTGTTTTAAGCCTGCTCCCTCTTCCTTTGTGGTCTCCTACTTCTGGTACTGTAAGACATAGCAAGTAACACGGTTCTAGTCCAGTCCATGTCTCCACTGGGGAAGCCCTTTCCCTATCTCTGTACCTCAAGCTTCTGTATCTTTCTGTGATAATACTTTTAACATTATTTTTACTGTAATAATAGTTTTACTGTATTATTGCCAGTACTTCCTTTACACCTTAGTCTGTCTCAGGGCCCTGACCACAAACATCATGCCTCTTTCTTCTCCTCTGAGTCAGTGTCTGATGCTCATAAATCTTTTAGTAGACAAATCTGCAGCTGAGGAAGGACTGATAGTGGCACAGCAGCTCTCCCACCTGCAGCAGCAAAGCAGCAACAGAGACAGGCCAGCAAGGCAGGCCCCTTAGAGCAGACTCTGACAGCTTCTCCCCATGGTAGTGCATGGTTTGTGTAGGCATGTGTTTCCTTGCTCCCTTAAAAGATAGGCAGACAAAGCTTTTGCTCGTTACTGTTGCTTAGCATGGCATTGTCTGGTATTTTCTATTGCTTTTGGATGCCTGATTTGAGACGTGTGACACTTAAAAACTCTCTAACTGTCCATGACTTAAGATTTGGTAGGTACAGAGGTCCTCTGAAAATCTGATGCTGGATGGGTAGGTTGGAAGTGACACCTGGTGTTGAGTCGAGGACAGGGCAGCGTCTGTCACACTTTGACCAGGCCACTAAAGGATTTAGGAGCACAACCTGCTAATAAAACATGAGAGGAACAGAAGCTCGGATTAATTTTCTGAATGTGTGACTTCTGTGAGCTGGAGAGGCTTTCCCAGCCAAATGTGGTGCTGTGAAACTAGGACCATTTGAGGGTCTGTGATGCTTTTTCTTTTTGCTCTGGTACTAAGCATCTCATTTGTTTGGGCCTTTGTGTTTGCAGAGTCCAGCTTAGCAACCATGCCATGGAAACCCATTTGCATGTTTATTAAACATGAGGACAGAAAGCAACTCCGTTGGGAGATTTTGAAGTAAAACAATCATGCACAGATAATCTTTTGCCTTTTCTGTTATCTGGGAAGGGGAGACTCTGGGAAGAAAGTAATATAAAAGCCCTTCCCTTTCCTTGCTCACTTCTGTGTCTTGTCAAGTGGGACTTCTAAGGCTTTTGTCAGCCTGTATTTGCTATGCATCTCTTGCCAGCACATTTGTTGTGGAGCTCACTCCCAGTGCTGAGAGCAGATATGCAGCACTCACCCAGGGGGTGCTATGATTCCTCTTTTAGTCTTTGCTGAAAAATTAGTGTTGATCATTCCACTTTACTGAGCACTGGAAACTGGGGAGTGCATCAAACACAGAGAGAAAAGGTAAAAAAAGGGAAGTTTGTGTAAGATAAATGCTAGGTGGAAGGGAAGCTCCTTATTTCCACGAAGGGTTTGGCAATGAATGCATTTATAGGTGGGTGTATCACTCACAGCCTGGGGTACTGTGGTCCAGTTGCCTGTTCCTATGTTGTATTTTGGAGGGCTGTTCTGTTGAGAAACAGAGTTCTTGGAACCAAAAGTGATAAAGAGATTCTGTCTTTGTGATGAAGAATTATTTTACCAGCTTTAACAACTGTTAAGAGATTAAAAGCCACACAACACCCTCCAAAACAAAGAAACCAGTGTCCTGCTGCCTTGAATCTACAACCAGCAATCAGAAACTGGGGAGATGCTGTTTGTGTGACTTTATTATTTTTTAAAACCCCTTATTGTAAACCAAGGAATAAAAAGAAAAAATAAAAGTAATTATAAAATAAAGAAAAAA
>JANHGN010016871.1:0-12569 GCA_024605025.1 Megaceryle maxima
AGGTCTCCCCTGAGCCTCCTTCTCTCCAGGCTGAACAAGCCCAGGTCCCTCAGCTGCTCCTCACCACCCTTGTGCTCAACATCGAGGGACTGTGATGCCCTGGAGAGACACATCACTCCCTGTCTAGCCTGTATGTGGGGTTTCAGGTGGACAGCAGTGCACCAGTGTTCAATCTGGCCAGGAATGAGGTGGATCAGCTACTGCTTGGTGAAGACTTCTGCCTCTCCATCAGTTCCTAAGCCTTTCCCAACTCTGAACATTTGCACCTTACCAGCTTCAGGTTGCAGGTTGATGTATCCGCTCTGTGTGGGTCTTGGTGACTCTGGCACACCTGTGGGTCTTTCTTTTGTGGTCTCAATGCTGCTGGCAGTGGAAGAGGGGCCAAGAAATGCCGGAGGGGTACCGGTCTTGCAAGCCCATCTTGTAGTCTTGGCCGTTGAGGAGACAACAGTCTTTTGGGTGGAGATGGTGGAGTTGGAAATCAAGGTGGGCTGGGGGGAAGGGAGGCTCATTTTTGTGGCTGCGGTGGTGGGTGCAGAGGTGGAGTTAGGGACAAGGGTGCCAGGAGTGTTGTGGGTGCTCAGGGTGATGCTGTTATGGGTGGCAGGAGCAGGGTGGGTGGTACCTCCAGGTGACTGGGGGCTCGTGGACACCAGTGGAGTGCTAGTGTTGTGGGTGGCAACACTGCTGCTGCTGGTGGTAGCCTCACGTGTAAGAGCAGGGGGTGCGATGGAGCTGGGAGAGGTGGAGTTGGGGTTGACAGGGGCAACGATGGTGGTGAGGAGAGTGACAGCGGGAGGGGTGGCCTTATTTGAGGTGGCAGGCTGTTGGATGGAGCATGGGGCGACGGAGGTGGTGGTCGGAGCGGGTTGGGTGGTGGAGGTGGCAGTGGGAGTCAAAGCAGCACTGGTTGCAGCAGTGTCAGGGGGTGGGGTCGTGCTCTTAGGGGGGGTGGGGACCTTGGCAGAGCTGGTACTTGAAAGAGTGGTAGGGTGGCTGCCACTGTCAACAGGGGTGGGGAGGGTGGTGGGCGCAGGGACGGTGGCCGTGGGGGTGATGCTGGTCAAGGCAGTGGGGCAAGGAGGGGCGGTCACCGTCCCTGCAGGGCCAGGCTCCACTATCCCCCCTTGCAGGTCGATTCCCAGGGTACAGTCCAGTTCCCACTGGGACTGTCTCTTCACCCAGCACATCACCAAGGTCTCATTTTCAGCCTCCTTCAGGGAACGGAGGTTTTCCCCCAGCAGATGTTTCACATCCAGGACGCTGAGTTTCTGCAACACACGGACAACCACATCTCACTTTGCTCTCGCAGCGGCAGCGCCACAAAGAGCTCCTCTAACTGCAGAGCGACCGATGGCTTCCAAAAGAAAACTTTAAAAAGGCAAGAAACCCAGAGATTTGGTGAGCTGATGGACTTCCACCCCCACCACTCAGCCCTCCACTGGCCCAGCTCTTCAGCGGGGACACGGCAGCAGCTCACTGGGGACGTACCAGCAGTTCCTTGGGATTTAGGGCAAGAAAGGTATCCATGTCCATGTCTATGGCAGCGCCAGCTCCAGCCAAGTCTTTCAGGTCATTCACTGGAGCTCCACCTTGAAGAAAGCATATGGGGCACCTAGAGATGTGCCAACACTTCCAGCGCTTTTGGAGGGGGTTCTGGAGACCACTAGATGTGTCTAGTGTGGCTAAACCTCCCTGTCCCGGGAAGACGTGTCCAGCAAGATGTGTCCAGCCTCTGTTGCCATGAGAAGAAGGTGAAGGCAGAAACACTTACCCAGGTACGGCCAGATCTGGCAATAATATGCCCTGATGGTGCCAGCCTGGCCAGCAAAGGCCTCCATGGCTTTTCTGTAGAGCTGGTCCTTCTTGGTTTGAGAGCAAGAAGAAATGTTTGGCTGCCCAGCAGTCCTGGGGAGAGGGAGGGTCAGAAGTTAGAGCCGGGGACACCACCCCAAACCACAGCCAAAGCCTTTTAGTTGGTAGGGGGAGACGAGTGGCCTCTCCCTGCCCGCGGTGCCGGTGGCTCGGGAGGTGGTCATAGCATTACGCTGAGCTGCAACACAGGTGGGGGGTCTGCCACCCCACCATCCTCTTCTTCTGCCATCCCAAGGGGCTCATAGGACTGAAAACGTCCCTAAATAAGTGACTTACCTGATTGTTTCTGGAAGTATTTGCTCGATCTGCTCCTCCTGCAGATTACAGAGGTTTTCCCCACCCATTTCCCGGAGCAGGGGGCCGGTCAAGGTGCCCCCCAGGGCCAGGTACCTGCTGAGCAGCTGCTGGACCTGGGAAACACGGTTCACATGGGTGCACACAGGCAGGGTGGGAAGATGCTCCCAGTACAAACACGTGTGGGTCCTGAAACCACCGTGCCACCCTCAAGCAACACCTTTGCCCTGAGCTGGACGTGGCCACCAAGCGGCACCAGATTGGGTTCGCCAGCCCCCGTCCCCTGTGGGTTTACCTGCGGAGCCTCCCACTTGCCATCCGCAGGCTTGAGCAGGGCTGAAAGCGTGTCTCTGGATGTCACCAGCCACGAGCTGATCTCCTCGGCCGTGTACAGGCGGGACAGTGGCCCCAACAGCTTCAGCTGCTCCTCTGGGATCCCCAGCGGGTAAATCTGTAGGGCCAGGCCAATGGGGTGGAAAAGAGGGTGAGGGAAAAGAAAATAAAGTGGGAATGGGCAAAAAGGACCCACTCAGGTGCCTTCATCCCCGGGGCCGGCGATGCCGGTGCCCGCAGCGGGTCTTGCCCATCTCAGAGCATGCCCATGGTAGGAGGGGGCTGCTCAGGGGCTCCTGCCCTGTGTCACCCATCACCTGCTCCAGCTTTTTTTTCATGACCAGGAGGAATTCCATGGTGAGCGGCTGGTTCACCAGAGACTCCAGGTTTGCTTTTAAAACCTCATTGCTCAGGCACAGCTCGAACTGCTTGCTGTTTTGGTAGAGGATGAATAAGAGGGAGTCGGAGATGATGTTGGCTGTGACGGGCATGGATGGGCAGCCTGCAGACAGGGAGGGCACATCAGCAGATGGTGTTTCCTCCCTTCCTGCCCAGTCCTGCCACAAAGCCCCTCGAAAGGGCCCCGATGCACGAACAGGGAATTGCAACAAGGCGGTTCAAGACACCCTGCAAATCACCCTCCCATCCCCTGAGTCCCCAACCCATCAAGGTGCCTTATTCCCTTTCACTCCTTAAAGTTATTCCTGAAGAACCCGGTGGTGTTTCTGCAGGCTGTGTGCTCTGTGTGCTGTTAAGGGCAACCCAAAATAGTCCAGTAAGGTGAACCCCTTCCCACAGCACCCTCACAAGCATCCTCCCATCTTGCAGCATCCTTTCCTGGAGCTGCCCCTGCCCAGGAGTTTTATCCCCCTCAGCTCCTTCCCGGCTGCTACTGCTGCATTCCTGCTCCCAGGTAAAAGCAAAAGCCCCAACATGCTCTAAGGACATTTTCCCCCATCTCCCCAGTTACTTTACTGGAATCCCACAGCTTTTTGACCGGTCCTGTCCCCCTTCCTGCAGGCACCCAGATGCTAACCAGCCCAGGGGCATTCTTCCCTCCCCAGGAGGGTCTGCAGTGAAGGGAGATGCTCACGGTCTGTGCTCCGCTTCAGCCTGGGGTGAGATGAAGCTGATGGTCCTGCGAAGGCCCTCAGGAGGGTCAGAGTCTTCTCCCTCTGGGAACGTCCTTGGTTGCCATACGTGGCCGCGATGCTCCTGCCAAAAGCCTCCCGCGCTGCCTGCCAGAGGGGCAGAGGGTGCTGGGTTCTGCAGCTTCAGGGCTGGCCTGGCTGATGGGCAACTCACCCCGAGATCTTGAGGAGGGGGCTCACCTTGGCCACCAAGCTCAGCGTGGTCTGGTTCAAAGCCAGCACGAGCGGCCCCAGATTCTGCAGAATCTGTAAATCCCAGCTCAAAGGATCCCTGTGGCCATGGAGAGAAGGACAAGCTCAGCACCCTGGTGCATACAACATCCCGCCTGCTCAGCACCCTCTCCTGTAAGAGCAGAGGAAGGCTCCTCACCCATACACTGTGCCCCCCCTGAGGAGCACAGCATTGAGGGCGTCCCGCTGGGTCCCCGTCAGCGCTGGGCAGAGCTTCAGGTTCTCCAGGATACTGGAGTCCGAGGCCGTGATGGTCTCTGGCTCCATGTCACACACCAGTGCCCCGAGGCTGCTGAGCTGCTCGGGGTGCAGGCGGCTGCTCCTCACCCCCTGCGACAGACAAACCAACCCTTGTACAAATGCCTGGTGAGGGGTGCAGGGCCCCCAGCTCAGCCCCCGCTCACCAGGCAGGCCAGTGCTCCCCGCAGCAGCCCCGTCCGCCGGGCTGAGCCCCTGGGCAGCAGGTCCAGGTTCCCTCGAGAAGCCCGAGTGTAAAACTCTCTGCAGGTCCCATTGTTCACTTTGGCCAAGCTGTGGGGACTGAGATTCAGCACGGGGAGGAGGAGCAGGGTGAGGAGCTCGTGGGGTTCGGGCAGGAGATCTTTAATGTGGCTTTTTATGGACATGGGGAAAAGTCTTTTTAAACTGTTGCTCCCTTCTGAGCAATGAACTGCAGAGTTGCATGGGGCTGGGGGGGGCTCCTCTTCCCCTGGGGATGATGTCTCAGGCACGGGACCAGGTTTGCCCAACCCCCTTCATCCCATGCCATGGACAACGTGACCTCAGCCTTGGAGAGGAGCAGGGTGAGGAGAGGACCAGGGCATCTGCAGGGCTGGAAATACCCCAGGTGGTGCCCAGAGATGCAGAAGTCTCCTCCTGCGCAGAGCTCCCGAGTGCCCCGGGGTGTGCCAGGGCCACACCAGTGAATGCTGAAGGGCACAATCCAGCCCCAAAACCACAGCCGTGAGCTGCCCTCCATACTCACTCCAAGAAGAGCAGCAGGTCCGGCGGGTAGCTGCTGAAATCAGCCGTCAGGTTCTTGGCGGCGAGCAGCCTGGCCAGGCAGGACAGCTGGGCAGAGAGAGGCTTGACTTGGAAATGCCCAGGCAGTGAGAGCCCCTTCACCCCGGCACCCCCCTTGGCTCCCTGTGCCCTGTCAGGCTCCGTGGGGTTTGCAGCTCCCACTCCTGCCCCTGCCCACCTGGGCGCTGCTCAGCTCTGCTGTTTTGTTCTGCAGTCCCCGGGCAAACGCGAGGATGTCGGCAGCAGGCAGGTCGCTGGCTGGGATGCACTGGAAGCCTTGCGGGACTGAGGCTGAGAGGCTGCGTTGGGGACACACGGTTGTGTTTCACCATCCTCTTCAGCTCCCCTGCACCCCGTGGAGGATGAACCTGCTCATGCCCATGGGAAATCCCCCTTCACCCCGACCACAGCTCCGCAGAGTAAGTGGGAATAACACAGGGGGGTCGGGGTGGTGCCAAAGTGGACGTTCTGTAGGCATCAGGGCGCCCATCCCCATGGCTGGGATGGTGGCAGAGGTACCCAGGGGTGGCTTTGAGTGAGGGAGAAACCAGCAGAGCCAGGAGCTGGGAGGCTCCCATTTCACCTGTGTCAGCCCCATAAAGGACATTCTTGATGTGTTTGCACTACAGCAAAAAAACCATTGCAGCTGAAATCCCAACCCTGGTGCCAGCACCAAAACCGGCTGCACAAGGCTCTAAATCCTCTCCAGCCCAAGTGAGCTGTCACAGCAGCTGTGACATGGATGTGTGGAGAAATGTAACCATCAGTCACACCAGTCCCACCACCTGCACGCCCCTGACACTTCCCCACCTTGTCAGAGCCCCCAGCTGGGGCTGGTACTCGACGTGTTGCTCGGTGGCAGACAGGATGGCTCCGAGGATCAGGGCAGCCTGGGGACAAGAACAAGGGGACACTCAGCCCCAGTGAGGAATGGGGAAAAGGGCTTCTAATGACAGGGACTGAGTGGGGAATGGGATGTACTGCTGGGGACCCTTCACCAGCAGGTCTGTCCCTGCTTCCCCAGGGCTGGGGGGTGCTAGGTGCCCACCAGGTTTAGGGTCCCAGCCCTCAGTTTGGGAGCAGCACAGGCAGGCTGTTGGGCAAGGGATGGGATGGGAGGGGGTGAGACAGGGCCAGCATCACATGCTGCACCGGGGGCCAGTGGGCAGGTGATGGCTTTGCCTCCCTGGACCCAAGGAGTGGGGACACCGTGGCAGCTCTCCCCCTCCCAGCCCCGGCTGTGAGGTTTTGGCAAAGCCCTGGTGTGTCCAGAGCCATCTGGGACTCACCACTGCTGCCTTCACCAGCTCTGCGGAGAAACCTGCAACAAAGCAGGTCACAAAACACCCGTGACTGTGTGTACAGGTGGTTGGGGGCTGCTCCAAAGCAGCTCCAGGTTTAAAGTCTGGGAAGGGCCTTTTCTTTGTTGATTTAATGATGTTTAGTAAATGATGGTGAATGCTGTGCAGAGAGCAGCCCCCCCCCCCCCAGCTCCGGCAACCCAGGGTGCCTTGGGGTGGGTTTAGAAGATGAAAAAGGATAAATCTACCCCTGGAAATCTGTCTGTGCAGATTTTTAACACGGTGCTGCCCGGGAAAAGCTCCCACCGCTTGCAGATGCCGACAGGAGCAAAAGGTAGAGCACAGGGAGTGTCGAAGCCAAGAGGGATGGGAATGAAAAGCAGCGTGGGCTGGAGCATCCCCAGTTCTGAGGGGTGGTGAAAGGGGGTCCTGGGGCAAGGGGAAGCTTTAGGAGAGCAAGATGTAACTCACGGAGGCAGAGAGCGCTGGCTGTTGGGGCCGGGGCTGCCTGTACCATGCTGCCTGTGCCTTGTCTGGCGGGGGTTGGGAGATGGGAGCCGTGTCTCACACCCTGGGATGAGGCTGGGCTGGGGAAGGTGCTGGGAGGTTCTGCAGATGAATCTTTTGTCCAATGCTGGGGCTGTGGAGCAGGGTGGCTCAGCACACTCACCCGCTCTGTGGGTGCCTGTACAACCCCCCTGCAACCCTGGGATAGATTTTAAATCCAATGTAATAAAACCCAGGAATTTATTTTCCATCTATCATTAAAAGAAACTCCACCATAAATTGTCCTCTCTGACACCCAGAGCCCTGCTCCCATGTCCCTGTTCCCCTTCATCCCCTTGCTCACCAACAGACCACAGCAGCACAAACTGGGAGAAAACCAGTATAACCCAGCAGAGGAGCACCAGCAGGTGTTGCCCTCCTCCTGTACCCAACTCCACACCCCTCAGCTAGAAACCCCCACCAGAAAATAAATCCCCTCTCCAGAAATGCCATCGATGGGCTGCTCAGCACGATCAGCTTATTGCCCTTCGAACGAGACACGAGTAATGAATCCATGAAGTCTCATTAAGCTCCCCCAAATCCCACTGGTGGCCTCACCAAGTCGAGCTGCTCTCCGTCTGGGGATGGGATTTGGCTCGGGATGAGGGTTCGATGCTGCTCAGCCAGGGTAGGTGCTCCCCAAGCTGCGGTGGCCGGGGACGGGCTCAGCACTTATCTGCGGTGGGGTGGGGATGTTGCTCTGCAAACGGGGTGTGACGGGGCAGTTTCTCAACAGTGTTTTGTAAAGCTGGTTTCAAGCCTGGTTTGGGAGTTTGTTGGTACTGGTTTGGGGTTTTTTTCCTTGTAAAGGGTCACTTTGAACTTGCGGCAAATGAGTTAAATCCTCTGGTTTGGTAATTTCTGTGCTGCGGGTGGAGGCAAAGGTCCTCCCAGTTAGTGAAAAACCTTTGGGCTATTCAGGGGTATAATTTATAGGGCAACTGGGGTGCAGAGCAGATGAGTCCTCGCTGATGGGCTCAGCACCCCTCTGGGAAGTCATTCATCCTTTTGCCCTTGACCACAAACAGTCCGGTTCCCATTTTTTCCAGCTTTCACCCTGCGGTTCCTGATCCCCCTCTGAGATGCCATCCAGCACATGCCATGAAGAAGGAAGAGACCAAAAAGAAAGGATTCAAAGCCTTTTTGAGGCTGTGTGATGGAAACTCAGAGGAGCCTGATGCTGCTCAGCAGCAACCGTGTTATCTGAGCATTTAACCCAGGCAAAGGGAAGGGTGAGAGCCATCAGCTCCAGTTTACTGGGCTGCCTGCCTGGCTGCACCCCCTGCTCGGCCAGGTTTGGGGACATCAGCCTTTGCCAAGGGTCCCTGGACCTGCCTGAGCAAGGTTTGCCATCCCTCAGTGCTCCTGGCCGGTGTCCCTGTCACCCACCGAGCAACCGGTCCTGCAGCACCAGGGTTTGGGAAATGCCTGCGGGTGTTTCTGGTTTCTATTTTGGAAGGATTTGCTGTAAAAATAGCTCTGGTTGGAGGAGTAAAACTACAGGAACTTGTTTGCTCCAAGGCTGTTGATGGGACACAGCCCCTGCCCCAGGCTTGCTGGCCAGAGGTGGCTGGAGTGGGAGGACACCAGGTACATCAGCGTTCCTTTGTGGGTCACCGTGTCCACCATGTCCCCACGGAACTTGAAACTGACCCTGAAACAACCTCAGGAGGAGCAGGCACAGCAACAGCCACCCAAACCCAAATACGCAAGTAACTGGCCAAGCTCCTTCCCTGGGCACCCTAGCAGGTCGGTGGTGGGTTCCAGCTGCATCTCCCCTCCTCTTAACCAGCTCCTTCTCCATCCCTGCCGGGTTTATAATCTGAAAAACCTCACAACCTTAAGGCTGCAAGTAATTCCTTTGGGTCTTCACTCACTTTTTGAGCTGCTCTGACCCAAGGAATGACTGTTGATGTACAAGAGTCACGTAGAAATCACGTGTGGTGGCACCTTTCCCTGTGCACCCCCAAAAACACGGGCAGCCCTGGGGCTGCTTCCCCAGTCTCCTTGTCAGGGAGAGCTGCAGTGTTTCTGAAAGGACACTGTAGAGAGGTTGGTGCTGGGCTCTCCTCCCAGAAGCAATAGAACAAGAGGGAATGGATCCAAGCTGCACCAGGGGAGGTTTAGACTGGACATTAGGGAAAAATTCTTCACAGCAAGAGTAGTCAGACACTGGAACAGGCTGCCCAGGGAGGGGGTTGAGTCACCATCCCTGGATGTGTTCAAGGGTCATTTAGATGTGGTGTAGAGGGACATGGCTTAGGGCTGAACTTTGTAGAGTAGGGTTAATGGTTGGACCTCATGATCCCAAGGGTCTTTTCCAACCTGACTGATTCTATGATTCAGGGTTAATGGTTGGACCTGATGATTCCAAGGGTCTTTTCCAACCTGAATGATCCTACAATTCTATGAAATTAGGAGTTTTTCTTCTGCCTCTGCTCTTTGGTTTGGGACAATCCCAGGTGCTGGTGCTGGCCGGCAGGGGAAGGGCCAGGGCAGCGGCATCTGCCCCAGTGACCTCGGGCATCCTTGACCACCTGCGTCAGAGGGAGGGTTTTTGGCCAGGTAATCCCAGTGGTTTCATCCAGGGGAAGAGGTGAGGATGGGTGTCGGTGCTCACGCAACAGGTTGACCAGGTTGGAGCCCTGGGGATGGTCCCGCTGTGCTGGTCCGGGCTCATTCCTGGAATCCCCCAGCACCACACCGGAGAGAGCAGAGGGAGAGCTGCGGGATGCTCAGGGAATGCTTTACTACGGCAACGTGCTACAAGAAATCAGGGTCGCTGCAAGCGGTACAGAGCAGCACGAGACACAAACCCGGGCACAACCCCCCCTCCGAACGCACGAGCGGCTTCACAGATGATGCGGTGACCGGCCCTGTGGCAGCGAAGGCTGAGAGAGGGGAGCGGGACTGGACGTGGTGCAGGAGGGGAGCCGGGGAAGGGCACCTGGAAAACACCTCTCTGCAGGGTAAGGAAACCAGGGATCTATCTCCAACTCCTGCAACCTTGGGTCAAAGTGCAACACACGGAGGCTGATGAGCGCTGCAGGGTGCGGGGGCTCCTCGACACAGATGGTCGGTGCGCACTGGGTGCCAACCCCCCAGCAGGGGTGGTCCAGCAGTGTTCCCTGGTGACTGGGCACGGCCGTGTCCCCACGTACCACCCCCAGCCCCTGCCAGCCCCGTGGTCAGGAGCAGAATCATCCTGGACATGACCTTGCTGTGCAGCGGGGACCATTCCCACGTCAAGACACGTGGAGAGGGAAGGGGAGGCTGAGTCCTGCCTCTGATGCTGCAAATCTCACTCGTAACTCTTCAGCACCTCCTGTGCACATCACCCACATTCAGTCCTTGGCAAACAGGTTTATGGTGGTAATTTACAGCTTTGGGACCTTCCTGTGGCTGCCCCTCCCTGGCCACTCCTGGGTGATGGGACGGTCAGTGACTGGGAGGAAGGAGATGGATTTTCTGCTCCTCCAAACCCCACTGAGCCCCCTGCCACCAGCTCAGAAGCCCAGGGTCCCCATTCAGTGCCCAGGGCTGGTACCTGCAGAGCCGTGCAGTGTGTGCCTGTCCCCACCCTGCAGTGGACAGCAGGACTTTCTACCAAGCTACAAAACCCAGGTGACAACCACTTTGTCCCCAGCCAGGCGCGGTGAGCTGGCACCCACTGACACCCGGGGACACAAGGGACGGGCGATGCAGCACCCCCTGGGGCTTTGGGTGACCCGCACGGTGTGTTCACCCACAGGGAGAGGGACTGTGCCACTTTGTTCCCCCTCGGGGTAGGAATATCAGCTGCGTGAAACCACTGTCAGGTACCTTTGAAATGGGACAGGGCTTGTGGGATGACAGTAGCCCCAGGGATGTGCTGCTGTGGCGCTTTGGTGACGAATACCCCAGGGATTGGTGCTCTGCACACATCGGGCTCTCCCCACACCCAGCCCACGGCAGCTGCCCCGCTCTCCTCATCTCCTAAACATCCTCCAAGGATGGATGAGGATGAGCAGGGCGGGAAGGGGCGAGTGAAGCAGCGATGCCACCGGCCTTTCTTCCAGCTTCAACCACTTCCTTGGCCACTCTTGCTCCTCCAGAACCCTCCCAATCTGCCCAGCACCAGCACGTGACACTAATTCCCCCTCGTTGGGGTAAAGCAGAAAGGGGCTCGTGTCTTCTGAGCTGGCTCAGAGGGGGTTACAGCCACAGCCGGGGTAAAAGTGGGTGCTAGGAAAAGGCAAGGCTAGTAGAAGGAGTGATAAGATCTATTAAAAAAGCTTTGGGCTGCTGGCGAGCTGACCACAAAAATGCTAAAAATACACTCACTTCTGAGACCACCCGTATTTCAGAACTGCTAAAAGGCTAGGTTCTCCTCGTAGAAATTTGAATTAAAAAAAAAAGAAAAAAGAAAAAAAAAGTTTAAAATCCATTCATATCAACTAAAACCTTTAAAAAAGCAAAACCAAAAACCACACGTGGGCTGAGACGGAAAGAGCGTGGGCAGGACGGGCAAGCAGCATCTCCTCAGGGGCAGGAGGAACCTCTCCTGTGCCCACCACCCTGCCCAGCTCTGGGGGTAAGACACCTGGGGCCACCCCAGGACCCTGGGGGGGCTGTCAGTGCCCCCCAGGCTGCACTTCAGATCTCCCACCTCCCACTCACCAGCGAGTGCAGCAGGATGGAGATGAGGTAACTGGGGACGTGGGCACTGGAGTTACACCCAGTACGTTCCTCCCTCCCTTTACTGGGCTGTATTTTAGCATCCTGGCACCGAGGGGGTCGGATACGTCCATTGTGCTCATGGCAAAGGCAGCGTCTGTGTGGCCCCGGCTGTGCCTGAGCCCTGGGATGGGGATGTAAAGCTCTGGGGTCACTCTAAGCTGGTACGTGACACACTGACTCTGCTGCTAAGGCCTGGAGTTAGGAAAGGGGCAGCCGGTGGCCAGGTGGATGATGTGTACATTAAAAAAATAAACCCATCCTAATGGCTGCTAAAAATCTGCCTAATCCCAGCCCCAGGGGTGAGGAAAGCCATGGCATACAGAGAGTGCAGGTGTGGAGCCAGCGCTGGGCTCTGCGGGGACCCACTGGGACGAAACCGGAGCATCGGGCTGGAAAATGCAGAGATGTGGTTTGTGCTCACTCCAGAGCCCACTCGGCCAACCACTGCTCGCACCGGGCTCGCTGCTCCTCCGTCTCTGGGCTCTTGGCTTCGCTCGGGACCTCCTCTCCTCCTCCACCAAGCACGGCTTCCTGGCTCTCCTCCTCTTCCCCCTTCTGCAACATCTTGTCCTTCAGCTCTTGGATGGTCTCCTCCAGCCGGTGAACCACGTGGTGGGGGACCCAGTTGCTGTCCATCGTGGTGACGAAGGGGTCGGGCGCGCAGACCTCGATGAGCTCCTTGCCGGTGGGGATGCGCAGGTAGTAGGCGTGGAGCATCATCCTATAGGGACTGCTGTCCTTCTTGTGGCTGTAGGTGAAGTCCCCCACGATGGGGTGGCCAATGGCGCTGCAGTGAACCCGGAGCTGGTGAGTCCGCCCTGGGGGGAGAGCAGAGATGAGGAATTGGAGACACAGGTGGAGTTGGGGACACATGTGGGACTGGGGACACAGTTTATCCCAGAATGCCTCCTTGAGGGCACAGAGGTGCAAGGTGTGGCAGATGCATGAAAGACAAAAGACCTGACAATGACCAGACCTTGACAAAGACCCAGCAACGATCAGGGCTTCATGGTGGACCACTGGCCCAGGCTGCCCAGAGAGGTGGTGGCTGCCCCAGCCCTGGCACCATTGCAGGGGAGGTTGGCCGGGGCTCTGA
>JANHGN010016873.1:0-10864 GCA_024605025.1 Megaceryle maxima
AAGTCAGCTGGAGTTCTTGACAGTATCTTGGCAAATGTGCTCCTGTGTGCTGCTGAGAACCAGGTGAAGAGCTGCTTCCACTTAGTCCTCTATTAGTCATCTAGCAGATAAATATCACATTTAATACAGTATAATCAGCTTTAGTAGATAATTAATTCTTGATTAACACAGAGCACACTTCCTTTAAAATATTCTTTCCAGTGAATGACATTCTTTACATGACAATAAAATTACAATTACAGCTGAAGGCGATGCAGGCCTAGAGTTAGAGAGCAGAGAAAAATGACCTCACTGCTCTGTACTGAGGGCACTCCTAATGTAGTGATTCACAAGGCAGGCGAAATGACGTAGGAGATTTTTCCACTCTCCCTCTGTTTCTACTAATAAACACTGTAGCTGATTTATCTTGCTGAGAGAAAAATGAGAGGCCCTCAGGCATTCAGCAACACTTTGCTGCCAAGGCGAGATCCAGTTGCTCAAAGGAGACCCTCCAGCCAACCTGGAAGAGGCTTGGAGCAACAGCTCCAAGTTCTCAGACCCTGGCAAAAGCAGCAATAAAGTACTGGATTATTACACCAAACTGCTGAGTTTTAAAGTCTCCACACTCAGCACAAATGGCATGCAGAGACCGTCTTACTAAATCACCCCTAAGTTTCCAGCAGATAAGCAGCAGGGCAGCAGCGGAGTGGCAGCTGCGTGCAACTTGCTGCAAGAAGTGCAGAAACGGGGTGCCCCAGCCCTGCTGTGACTCAGCGTCAGGCACACACAGCTTTCTGACAACTGAGACAGCAAAGACATCCCAGTTCCTGTGCTGTGCTTTTCTGCTGAGCAAATCAAAGAGAAATCCTTTCACTCTTCCCATCTGATGGCACGACCCCTGCCATCCCTGGACACATCCCTGCTGCTTTACCCACTGAGAAAAGCACTGTTCCTTTAGCTGACGTTCCCCAATGACATCCTGAAGTCAGATGCAGCCGGCAGCAACCTGAGTAGTAGTGATCTGATTTACAGAGAGCTCCTGGCAGCATAGACTCCTGTCCCTCTGGTATTCCCCCTTCCTCTGCTTTAGAAAAGGGGGTGTCCTCTCCTCCAGTGATGCTTTGTGCAATTCCCTACCACTGTTCAGTCACATTCCCTGTTGCTGGCTCTGATCAAGCAATATCAACATTAAACCCTAATTTGGAAAAGTAAACCATTTTGTTTCTCCCCAGTCCTCTCTTGGAGAATTTGACATTCAGGCTCTTCCACCACTCCATGTCTTCAAAACATACTTCCACCTGCCCAACTTAGTGAGACAAAACCAAGGAGGGGAAAGCATCTGATCCACAAAAGGTCCTAGGGAAAGATGTGAGGTAACTCCAACCAGAGGAATTAAGGACTGGTCATAAACCAAATGTACAAAACCAGACAAAACAATTTCTGGAAGCCATATGCGAGCAATCTCCTCTCAATGTTCTGCAGTATCAGGCAATGTAAATGCCTTTTTAGTGCTGAAGCAATCACAATATTGTGCACTCTTATTTCAGATTTCCTAAAGGAATGCAAAAGAAAGGGCAGTGAGTGATGTATTCAAAGGAGCAGCTCTATTTATACCTTCGTTCTATCTTCTTGGAGTAGTAAATAATGAAGAATATAGTAACAATAAAAGCAACAAATATGAAGGAGATAAAGGCTAATAATGATTTTCTGGTTCGGAAGAAGTGGCATTCAGGACATGAGGCAATCTCTTCTGGGCACATCAACTCAGGAGTTTCAGGACCAGGAAAACCGTTACTGTCAATTATTTCTCTGTAATGTTTCATAGAAGGCTTTGGTTCGTATTGATTTGCCACGTAACTGTAGAGACCGTATTTAGGAGCAGTCTTGTCATTAAAAGAATAGACAAAATATCCTTGCAAGTTAACATTATCCAGGGTGTAAGCTGTGAAAGAAAACAAAGGGTTGAAGAGAGGAATAAATGTCACTTTGGCATTCAAGAGCAGTACATAAAGCAGGGGCAGGGGGGTATTAAACCCACATCTGCACTTCTCATCCCCAGAATAAGGTAAGGTACACGTACATCTATGCAGTGTTTCTCAAAAAGTGAATCTGCCAGCCATTGCCAGACAGCGTGATTTGTGAATATCCTGTGATTTATTTCCTCGTGCTTAGTAAACAGGGCTGTGAGTGCCTGGCTGTGTTTAATGATCGGTTTAATGATGCTGAAAAGATGGCTCTTTTTTATGTATTAAAGAACACAGGTTTCAGGTTTCCTGCATTTGGATTTCTGCAACCCATTTCTCTGATTGCTCCTTCTCCTTTGTACAGCACCTCCTGATAGGGACATCCAAGGATCGGGGGACATCTGGCTGCACTTCTCATTAGCAAAGGCAGAGCAACAGTAGAAAAAGACGTGCCCGTGCACAGGTCATGTACTGGGATATCACCAGTGCAAGTGGAAAGGCTATGTAAATCGTAGTCCTCTCCTTATTGACCTGAGTTTCTGATCCAAGAAGACCTGTATTAGTCTTTACTGAGAACATGTCCACAATCCATATTGCTAACTTGGCTACTGGAAGAGGTCCATCACCTGAAGCATTAACCTTAAGCTATCAGTCCAGCTTGAGAAAACCAATCAATCCGCAGTAGTAAATGCAAACTGCAGTACTTTATCTCTTAAAATAGCAATTTTTAATAAATTAAAGCAACATCTTCCAGCAGATGAACTCAGCACTGAAAGCTAACAGTTGCTGAATTTTCATATACCTCTGGAAATAATTCTTTCTGTAGCTACATGCAAGACATTTAGCACCTCTAACCTACTTCTCATGTGTAAAATGAAATAATATTTACCTGCCCTTTTACAGAGCTGCTACCCAGGATAATTAGTTTGTGCTTGTAAAACAGCATGTGGATTTAATGGTGTTACATAAATGGTTACTGCTGTTCTTTGTTTTCAACTGGCAAAGATGTACTTAAACAGTGTACAAAGCACTTAAAAATACAGCCTCAGTCCAAAGGGTCCTGTACTATAATTCTGGAATCATTTATCTGCACAAACCTGTTGGCTCCTCTGGAACAATGCAGGTGAGCAACAAACACTACACACATAAATGCTGCCACATGTAGCCCCTGAAACCATCTGGAGGAAGAATGCACAATAGTAACTTTAAGGTGAGAGCATAGACGTAACAAATCCCATCTCATTTCTCGCCAGCATGACACTGAGGTAAGGACACAAGATCTGTAATTCATCTCAGTTACTGCACAGGGTCTTGCAGAAAAAAAATATGTGTTTTGGAGAAACCTGAATCAGTCATGATGCAAAGGTTAAGAGCTTGCTTCCTGTATAAGGACAAGATGGACAAAAGTGCAATACCAGAGCAGGAGAAGAAAAGAGAATTAAAAAGTTTCTGTTACTGATGGACTAAACACTATGGAGAAGCGTTGGATGTCCAATGTGGGAGACTGAGCTTTAGGGCAAGTATTATGGCCAGTTAGCAGGGACATATTCATCCATGACAAAGAAGATGGAAAGATAGGAAAATAAGGTGAAGTTTAAAAACACAGGAGCTATTTCCAGGCTGGATAGAAGGGGAGAGAATCATGGGATGGATAGAATCATAGAATTGTTTTGGTTGGAAAAGACCTTTGCTCACAAAGAAAAATCCATTCTAAGAAAGATGACTGCTAACCATTTACAATTGCTTTGACCAAAAATTTTCAAACTATTCAAATTACTTTAAAATTAGGCATTTTCATGTTTTTAGGTGTTTACTCAAGGAAGTGATTGGAATATACTGGTACCAGATCAGTACTAACGACAAAGTTCTGTAAAAATACAGGGGGGATGTGCCAGTGTTCTGGCTAACTGGAACTGGTAGAAAAGCCCATATCCATACACACTTTGAAAATAGAAGTGCCAAGAACTGGTACAGTCTAAAGTGGTAGGAAGGAGAGAAGCAGTACAGAAAAAAACCTCAAAACAGATTGAAGCCATAAGCCCAAATATAGCCAAGATATGTTTTCTAACTACAGAAGCAGAAAACATGAAGCCAGCACTTCAAAATGCTGGAGAAGGAATTCTTAGGCACTTAATGTTCAGTAATTCATGAAAGAGGTGGAAATTACAGAGGACGAAGTTAAAGACAATACTTAAGAGAATGGACAGGATGACCTAGCAAATTATGGAACTGCCAGCCATCCTTCACTACCTAGCAGAACAGTGGAATAGATTATTTAAGGCCTGATAAATAAGAATTACAGGACATACAGATGATTAATGCCAATCAGCTTCACTTTATGAAAAATAAATCTTGTCAAATTAACTTGACATCTTTTTTATGAGATCAGCAGATCAATAAAAGTAATGATGTTTGATGTAATATACTTAGAACTTCACAAGGCAACTGACTTGGTATTACATGGCATTTGGATCAAGAAAATAGGAAGTTATAAGGTCAAGGGAAGCCCATAATAAACAGATTTCAACTGGTCTCAAATAGAACTAATAAGTCTAGAAATGTAATTGCAGTTAAGTAAATGTCCCAATAGCTGTATTTCTACTTTGGACATGGAGATTGGCTTTTAGCACCAAAGTATTTAATCATATTAAATGTATCAGTGGCCTTAAAGAACAGTAAAACTATTTCTCACAAAGTGTGCAAATAGCACAAAGATTAGGAACATAGCTTAGGTAATGCAGCAAGCTTTGCACAAGCAAGCAACTGGCATTTGAATGTGACCAAATGTGAGGATGTCAAAGAACAGACCATACTCCAGCAAAGGGAGTTCTGCCTGGGGGGCAGGAATATGCAACCAAGTTTGAAATCTCAGTAGATAAGCACAGAGTTCATGTAACCAACCTGCTGCCAATGGCCAAAATGGTTAAAGAGCTGCTTAGATGTACAAAAGAGGAGTTCAAGGGCAAGAAGTTATGGTATATCTGCCTGAGATATAGGTGTGCTTGTGGTATGAACAGTGTGTCCAGGTCTGGGTTTATATCTCTCAAGAAGAATGCTGGCAAATGGGAAAAAGTTTAATAATTGAAATGTTCTAAATGATGTTTTATAGTAAGGGACACAAAGAGCTTTGTCTGTGTTATTTATCAAAGAGATACAAGAGAAAGAGCCTTTTTCCTGTCTGTGAATGCCTACACAGCTAAAACATATGGAAATGCACAGCAAAATGGCTTAAAGCTGAAGTTGATTAAATTGATATTAGATGTAAGATATATATATACATCTATATGCACACTTATACATAAAACCAGTAAATAACTACCCACTAAAACAGCTTACAGTGAGGTGTAGAAGATTCTCCATCAGTAAAATTATCTCATTTGGGTCTTGTGCTTTTCTTAAGAAACAGCGTGTGTTGTATGACAGGATGACTCAGAATGCCTCCTTTTGCCTTATAGTTTATGAATCTTTGAGACAGAGAAAAAGACAGCAGCCGGAAAGAGTCCAGCAAGTGGCATAATGAGGCAGATAGCTGAATTATCATGAAGATCACTGTTGGATAAGATCACTGTTGGATAAGATACAAAGACAGCTGAGGAACAGAACTCATATCCAGCCCTGAGGCACATCAGTGGAGAGAAGTAACAAAGCAAAACAACAGTGGAAGTGAAATAAGAGGAAAATCTGACTAAATACATGTAGAGCAACTCACATAATATCTACTTAAATCTCTTGAATCCACAAAAAATAGTTCTTCTGCTCTCTTTTGCAGAATATGTGCAAGGCCAGTCTTCCTGATGTGTAGTAACAACAATCATAAATCGAAATATCTGTTATGCTGTAATAACACCTCATTTATGGAGTATTCTCATAGGTTTTCTTTTTTTCAAGTTAAACATACCCTGTCACACAGTTGTATACTAATACTGGGATTTGTGACATATAAAGCGTTTATGGGTTCCTTACCTTTTAAAGCTTCATTGATGTAATTCTGTATGTAATACACTCTGAGCTTATCATGCACCATATTGTGGTGATCATCAATTCCGTTAGCCGTAACATAAACTGGGACATTGCCATACTTTGACTGAATCCACTTGAGCAATTTACGCAGTCCCCAGGGTACTACTGCAGCTCTGCTGGGGGAATGCAGCCATGTGATGTCATTGATCATTTGAGCTTCAAGATAGTGGTCATATTTTAGAGCATCTTCTTTCTCCCAGCCCACAAGGGTAGTAGTGTAGTGACTCAAGGCAAAAAAATCAAATGAGCCCTGGATTAACTTTTTTTCATCTTCTGAGAAATAAGGCAAGTGGAAATTATATAGGTCAACACTGTTTCTTCGGCGAAGCCATGCTCTCATCACCTGTGGGTAGTCTCCACTCCCAAAGATAGGCTCTGCAAGCCAGCCAATGTCAAACTCTAAAATTCTGTCAGCAACTTCTTGGTCATTCCTGGAAAAGGGACAAGCTGGTTCTACCCAGTCAGCTTGCAGAGCTATAGATATTTTACCTTTCTGAGATCTCCTGAATTCTTTGTCATAAAGATGCCATGCTTTTGCATGGGCTTTCAACAGGTTGTGCCCTGCAGCATATGTCAAGTTCTTCACAGGTGGTTCATTCATTGTGATCCAAAACTTGACATGGTCCCCAAGACTTGTAAAGCAGAATCTGGCATACTCAATAAAAGCCTGAACGGTTTCTGGGTTTTCCCAAGCTCCATATTTGACAAGGGAAACTGGAAGCTCTTGATTCTCAGTCATAGGTTGCCATAAAGCAACAACAGGAGTTATGTTAACTCTGAGAAGTTCACTAGCAAAACACTGATAATACTGTACAAGCGTGTGGTTGATTAGAGAAAGGTTACCTAAAGGAAGGATTAAAGACCATTTCAGTGAAAAATGGAAGTGTGTGACATGCATTTCTTGCAGAAGAGAGATCTGGAGCCTGATAGCAGCAAAGTCAACACAGTGACGCTTGCATTTCGAGGTGAAAACTCCATCCACTTTAATAAGCTTCTTCGTCTGGTGAACATCCCACACATAGACATTAGAGTCAAGAAACTGGGTAGGTGTCGTGTCTACCTGGATAGAATAAAAAAGATACCAGATACAAGCCGTTTGTTGTAGGTAGGTGGGAACATCATAACCATCAGGCACAACATGGTGAAAGAATATCCTAAGTCAAAACGTTGCACTTAGCACCGGTCTCGCATCTCTGATACGATAACATCTCTGGCTCATGGGCATGAACTAATTTTCTGCTACCATGTGACATCAGAAATGTATCAAATCTATATATATCATTTTCATCTTATTTTGCAAACAAGCTTATGTTAATGGTCACCACGCTTCTATCTTCTCCAAACTGCTCCAGTCTGTATGGGAAACAAAGGATTGTTCAGGTAAAAGGCACAAAGCCTGTGACACATGTCTGGAGAAGCAGATCTTCAGCAAAGACTACTTTAACTTTTAATGTGGGTTTTGTCAAGATTAAGAAGGGCCTACAGAGAGACTGTCTGTTGGTAAATTGCCCAGTAGATTCAGTTTCAAGACCACTCCCTGAATTCAGTAGAAGAAATAATGAATGAAACACCATTTCTGCATTCGGTTCTTCTCCTGACTATGGCAAAAGATGAGTAATGTGCTGCACTTGATTTTTAGCACAAACTCGGTTGACAAGCAAGATTTTGCCTTCACGATTAAGAAGTCCTTTTTTATTTAACTCATACTGAATTCATTTCCAGGTTACTTCAGCAGGCTGTTGATGCCTGGATCATTTTCTTTTGGGTCTTTGAATAAACTCACTGTATGCCACACCAACAATAAATGCATTTCCCATAAGTCTTTAGGGCTTCAGATGTCAGAACTGCCTGTGTGACATACTGACAATAGAAAATGAGCTTCTCAGGCTCCCACAGAACCGTACTTCCATTTTTTAACGAATACTGCAAACACAATAAGGACTAGAAGATGTAAAAGTGAATTACTTAAAATAATGCAGAGTGTAAAATCTCATTCATACTCTAGAGTAACGCTTACAAGAAAGATCCAAAGTACAAGATACTGGTACCACATGTGCTTATTTGTCCTCTTTTCTTCTTTTTCTCTGGTGTGTGGTTTCCCCCTGAGTTCAGATTTCCATGTCCTGCCCTCTGTTTGAAAAGCAGGTGTCAGCCTACAACCAGTGTTCAACTTGTAGCTGAAGCTCTGCAAGCTGTATAAAGAAGCTGCTGAAAATCAGCTGCTATTTTCTCCGGAGAGGTCAGTACTGTGCTTATAGAAGAAAGTAATAAAAACCAGCATGTCTGAGGGAAATTGCTTTTCTGGAGAATTGTCCCTTGTAGATTACTAAAGCATGCATTGCCACTAATACTGTGGGAATGCTGTCAAAAGAGTTTTTCCACTGTGATGCATCTACAAATCACACTACCTAAGCCTTATGGCACAAAATGTTTGAATGGCCTTTTGAAATGAAAATATCCAGCTTTGAAGGTTTTGGGGATGGGAGGGATTTTTTAACTGTCTTAGGCTGACTGACTCCACAACTTTACAGCTGTTACCAATCCCAAAGGCAGCAATTCCATTTCCAACCCCTAATCTATCTGAGAGTTAGGAGGATAATGACCATTGAGTTTTGTTGGAAATTGGTGCACCAGGTAAGGAGGCTGCAGCATTTTTCAAGGGTATGAAGTAAGATCTTACTGTTTGAGTGCGAAAAAAACAAACAAGCTCCCTATGCTCTAGCCATAAAAAAGATTCTGTCTTTGTGAAAAGTCTAAATCAAAAATTGTGTTCTTGGATCAAGCCTCAGCACTGAAGCTTTGAGAAGCCCTGCAAGCCAAAACAGCATCTGAGAATTACAGATCCAAACTCTTAAAGAGACTGTAACTAAGTTACAATTTTTACTCATGTTATGAGTTTTAAAATTTGAAAGCTTCTCCCAGAGTATCAGATTTGGTTGAAAAAGAGTGAGAGCTATGAACTGGATCTATAATCTAGCTATGATCTGCCCCTGATATCCAGGGGCACTGCAGGCCTCCATCAGACAAAGTACTACACAAAATGACAAAGAAGGAATACAGAAATGTCATCTAAATCTAATATTGTTTACTTTTTTTTGTTTACACAAAAGCTATCTAACAACCATATGCATATATGTATAATGTGTAAGATGTAGAAACATGCCACTGGAGTTTTCATTCAGGAACTTTTCTAAAAAGTGTATCATCCCAGCAAACAAATATACTCCCATTGAAATTATAGACATGAAAAAGCAGTAATATTTCCCATTTCATAGACTAGGACATTTGAAGTACATTTCAGTAGATGTAATCAACTTCCATTTGTAAAGAACTGATCATGTAACATGTCCAGGGAAGATGAGCATCAGACGTCTTTCAAATTCCATGTATTTTTCTAAAAATGTTTTTTATCGTATCTCAATCTGACTGGACCTCCTTGGTCACATGCAGAAAGTCTAATGAAGACTGAAAAACACAGTGTTTTGGGCATTAAAAGCTTTGTACCCACCTACTCTCAGCACTGTGGCAATTTCTATCGGCAAAGATGCTCTATCCAGCAAATTTCTCAATATGAACTTGCACACTGATCTGGCTGGACAGCCTGTTGGCTTTATCATCAGACTCACCTGAATGTAATTGTCAACAATTCCCCAAGCAAAGCCACAGGGAAAAATACCTTCTATGGGCTGGTTTTCAGGCAAAGGTGGGAAGCCATTTTTTTCTATCAGCTTTTCATAGAACAAGACAGAAGCTTTGGGCACCAGTTTCTTGTCATGACTTTGAAAATCAACATAAAACAATCCACGTCGAATGCTGTATCCTCTGTGCCATTCAAAGCCATCCAGGAGGGACCAGACTGTGTAGCCAAACACATTGACTCTGTCATACCGGATAGCTGAGGAAAGAACAAATCCAAACTTATTGCAGTGTTTGTTTTTCCGTATCAGCACTGTTTGCTGTATCTGTGTGTAAAAACAATGCAACAGGTCAGATAAGTATCTCAGGGGTCTGCCTCAAAGCACATTCAGGGAAGATATTTCAACTGCACTCAGGGAGCTCGCAGGTCATGGGTGTGCTGTAAAGGCAGTAGTGATACCTGACTTGGCTTTAAACAAGCAAGATTTAGAAAGAGAAGCAGTGCAGCAGTGGTTTGAACAGAGCTGCTAATTAGGTGTGCCAAACCTCAGCCTCGGAGCAGAGCACACCACACATGAAACCTTTGCAGCAACCGATCCAGTAACTGCCCTGTCCGGCACTCTGCTAAGCACGCAGTGCAGCTCAGCCTGGGGTAGCTGAATTGGGTAGTGCCATTAATGCAGCACTACCTGGTATGCAAACACAATTTAGACTTTGTTTCTACTACTTCCCCTCCACTGCACATATTGAGAGAATCCTGACAACACTTACGGTGTGCTGATGAATTTTTATTACCACAGATTTTAAGCAGAAGGGATAATGCAGTAAGACTCTCTTTACTTGATAATTCTGTCTCTTCACATCTTTTATAGCACAGTATTTTCCATATTAAATATTTAAGGGTTTCTAAAAATATATATATGTTCTAGGTCGACTGCTTGACTTTCAAGAATCACCACACACTTTGAAGGTTAATATCAGGGTCTACAGACATCTGTTAGTATTGACAGCATTACAGTTTTAAGATTTCAAATGATAGTCACTTTTAGAATCATATAATGTAATAATAGGAAACTACCTTGGACATTTCACTTTTCTACAATTTCATAGAATGGTAGGGGTTGGAAGGGAACTTTGGAGATCATTGAGTCCAACCCCTCGGCCAATGCAGGAACAGATCCAGGCAGGTCTTGAAAGTCTCTAGAGGAGACTCCACAACCTCTCTGGGCAGCCTGTTCCAGGCTCTGTCACTCTCACAGTGAAGA
>JANHGN010016874.1:0-38642 GCA_024605025.1 Megaceryle maxima
GTGCTGCTGCTCGACGTAGTAGTTAGGAGTGGGAGCGGGATGGGGGGGAGGGAGCGGGGGGGGGGTGGGGGGTGGGGGTGGAAACGAAGCAGCTGCTATGAAGTAGCAGAATGTTCTAAGAATTCCCAGACTGATGCGAGGGCTAGTGATAATGCCTTCCATGGAGAGGTCTTGGGAACTCTGTCTGTTGAGTTTATCAGGAAGAGGCTTATGGGGCAACTTGATTACAACATATAAATACTTGGATGGGTTCTAACAGGCTCTTGAATCTGTGGACAAAGGCATGCAGGAGATATCAGCTGGACGCTGAAGCTAGAGTGCAAACAGTGAGACAGGAATGTTTAACAGTAACTTTAAGTTTGTAACCAGATAGTCAAAGAAAGTGATATATTCTGCTGAAGATCTCATTCCTTACTGACTGCCTTTCAGCATAACATGGTTTAGTCTGACAAGAAGGCACTGGATTCTATTCTGGAGCCTTTAATAAGCAAGTCTGCCTACAAGATCTGCTCCCTTCTGGCTCTCTATATCTCTCTAGAATAGAAAGATGTAGTTGTAATGTTGATGTTACACTACATACACTGTGAAAAAGGAACTCCTGCACTATGAACACACTGAAAGATAATATTTGTGGAGAAAAATGCACTATCTGGGTATAATTATGAATTCTAGAACATTCTGTTACTGTATAATAAATTGAACTGGCTGAAGCACAATTTTATTTTCTGGAAAAACAAAAAAGTTGCAAAGTTAGAAAATTTTCCGAAGCTTCCTTTAAATATACTTCAGATAATTGCCTTCTCCCTCTCCTCAAAGGTCTGGTAAAAATGCAGTGGGTGTTTTCTAACAATGTATAATTAGATTCTTTTTTTAAAGTATATTCATACACTCAAGAGGATTTTGAACGATGCATTGGAGAATCTCAGATAGCTCCTGATGCTTGCGTGCCATATGGCAAAAGATATTTGTGGTATATGAGTTCTCATATCTTCAGTTTTGGAATTTGTGTCTTCTGGAAAGCCCTGTGTTCTCAAAGCCAGGTTACCCAAGTCGTGTGTGCTTTTGCAGAGCAGCTGCACTGAATTAGCAATGCTGCAGGTTTTCCAGTGTTCAGTCCTGACCACAATAAACCATCCATTGCACTGAGACTAGTTTTATAGTTCCAGAACCATTCGCTGAGTACTGCAGAAACCGACAAGGCAGGCAATAATTAATTATAATTGTGATAAATTTCTATGTCAATATTTTAAAAGCAGTGGTCTCAAGCAATGTGCTACATCTCGCATAAACCACACAGGGTCCATGAAGGCTGGGAGCTATACCTTGCTGCAGGCTGGGAGCTCCCTGTTGGTGCTTGAGGTCTCTTCCACTCCCTTGCCTTTGCCTGTCTCTCAGGAATATTATGGGTCTGCAGTGCGTAGACTTCACGCCACAGTAGATGCCAACTTTTGCTATGTACACTGTGAAAAGAGAATGCCCAACACTGAGAACACGCTGACAAATTGTTCACCTGAACCAGGAATACTGAGCTAAAAGGCTCTATATTATTCACTGCATTACAAAATGCAGTTGCAAAAGCACACATGAGGATTGTGGGGACAGCCAGCCCACAAGCTGCAGTTGATCCAAAAATTAACTTTGATTTTGTTCAGAAAAATCTGAATGATGCTTTTGTTACCGAGGTATCTATTAATTTGCTGTCCATTCATGTCACCCAAGTCTGAAGTCAGAATCTGCTCCCAGATGCGAACATGCGAATAGTATTCCTGGATAAATCCTGGATAAAATATCAGAGATGCATGGGCTTAAAGGCTGAAATGGATCTTTTCTGACTAGGCTTGGGGTGTGCTCCTGAAACTTGTCAGTGTCTCATTGCACGGTTCACTAGGATAGCTGGTTAGCCTGCTTGCAAAGCACAGGATAGAATTTGCTAAGACTGGTTGGGGTATTTTAATAAATTCTTATGAGTGTACAACTTTATGAAATTAGAACATTACACATAATCTCCCTGCTAATAAAATTAATGGAGAATAGTTAGCTTGTGCACAAAAATGTATGTTAAAGCAATTACAGGATTGTAAAGTAAATGTTTACAGAGGTTGCAGGAGAAAATCTGGCAATAATATCTTGCTCTGAATAACAGAGATTTATGAAAGAACTATGTAGCAAAGTGATCTATTTAATCTGATTTATGAGTACTTTTCTTCTTTAAAAAAACAGTCAAACGAACTCTATGAATATGATTAGAATGAAAATAAATGCTCAAAGTCTGAATATTTATATGGGCTACAAGTCAGAATTTCAGCTGTGTTGAGGCCAAAATGAACACAATCCAAAAGCCAGAAATCTCTGTATTTAGAACAATAGTTTTAAACAAAATAATCTGATCTATTTACTGTATAAAACCCCACAGGCTCTATCAGTGCCAACATTTTATGCTTGAAGAGACAGCATGCTTTCAAAGTACTAAATAATGGGGGAGTTTTTCAAAAGCATTCTAATAGTGAAAATGAGGACATGGAGATGTCCTTTTGCAAGCAGAGGAAGGAACTCCGCAGTATTTTTGATGAATTGACCGCAGCTGAACTCCAGAAACCAAGCAGCTTTAGCTGTGTCTGTGAGTGCCCGTGTGCATTAGGCACCTCTTGCATGCAATGAAGTCTTTAGATGAAGGATTGTGAGGGCAAGGTAAAGTTCTTCAGTTCTTCCCATGCACAGTCTCCCTTTTCCTTGGAACAGAAACGTGGAGAGAGGTGGCATGCTATGCAGACAGGTAACTGAGCTGCAGCTGAAGAAGTATTAATACTTGAAAGTAGGGAAACCAATTTTGTCAGCAAAGCAGCTAAGCGTTGGTTTGAACCTGATTGAACCTACAAAGCTTTTTGAACACCCCGTGAGAGGTGACTCTTCTCCTTTAGATCTCCCTTAGATTTTTATTGATATAAAAACTCCTCTCAGTAGAGCTAAATTTTCAGGTTAGGCTGGCTAGGGACTCTTAGTTCTGCAACTTCCTCCAGCACACAGGCCAAAGCTCCTGCCTTGGCAAAAGGAGATGTTGGACTCTTTCACCTTCAAGGGCTGTCCTGACAGCCCTTACAGATGTCCCAGCTGCAATGTAGCAGATCTGGCTGCACTCCTGCAGCTTTAAACACATTTCTCATACGTGTTTGTTTTAGCTGCTCTTTAAACACTGCAGCATTTCTTTCCTGGGTCATTTCTCTGGCAGGAGTGGCTGATGCACCGGCAGGCTGTGCTGCCATCCAGGGAGATCTGGACAGACTGGAGAGCTGGGCAAAGGGGAACCAAATTAAGTTCAACAGGGGCAAGTGCAGAGTCCTGTGCTTGGGGAGGAATAACCCCCTGCACTGGTATGGGTGAGGGGCAGACCTGCTGGAAAGCAGCTCCATGGAGAGGACCTTGGTGTCCTGGTGGACAGTAAGTTCTCCATGGGACAGCAATGTGCACTTGTGGCCAGGAAGGCCAAGGGTGTCCTGGGGTGCATAAAGAAGAGTGTGGCCAGCAGGTCCAGGGAGGTTCTCCTCCCCCCTACAGTGCCTAGTGAGACCACATCTGGAGTAGAGTGTTCAGTTCTGGGCTCCCCAGTTCAAGAGGGACAGGGCAATACTGGAGAGAGTCCAACAGAGGCTACGAGGGTGCTGAAGGGACTGGGACATCTCTCTGATGAGGAAAGGCTGAGAGCCCTGGGGCTGTTTAGCCTGGAGAAGAGAAGCCTGAGAGGGGATTTGATGAATGTTTACAAATCTCTGCAGGGTGGGTGTCAAGTAGAAGGGGCCAGGCTCTTTTCAGTGGTGCCCTGGGATAGGATGAGGGGCAGTGGTCACAAACTGGAACACAGGAAGTTCCACCTCACCAGGAGGAAAAACTTCTTCACTGTGAGGGTGACAGAGCCTGGAACAGGCTGCCCAGAGAGGTTGTGGGGTCTCTTTATTTAGAGGCTTTCCAGACCTGCCTGGATCTGTTCCTGTGTGGCCTGCCCTGGGTGGTCCTGCTCTGGGAGGGGGTTGGACTCAATCTTCAGAGGTCCCTCCCAGCCTCTACCATTCTACTAATCTATGATTCCTGAGCACCTCCTGGAGCTGCAGAGCAGCAGTGCTAACATATGCCACGCACATGCTCTTCCCCCAAACAGTGAGGGGTGTGCAGGAGAAACCTTAGAGGGTCTATATGTAAAATATCTGCAAGTAAAATTTAATATGGGGATGTTGCTAAAGCTCTCTCTGAGAAGCTGATGGAAGTAGAAGCTGATGGGAGCAGAGCTGGCAGTGTGCGTGCCAGGAGGACTTGCTGCAAAGCTCTCCGCTGCCTGAGTGGTGTGCCTGTGTCCTGTGAGCTTTCCTGTCCCACCACAGAGAAGTGTTTACAGGCAGAGGGGTTGGCTTTTGATGTGGTATCTTGCATCTGTGGGTAACTGAATGGTACTGTTAACACTGCAGAGCTTGTTAAATATCTTTCAAATGCTTCGTGATAAGAGATGCCATAGAAGTGTAGCAGACTGATGTGGAAAATTTCTTATCGGTGCTCGCTAATTCTTCTTTAGAGAGGTCTCTGACTCCAGTAGAACCAGGGGAGGACACTTTATTTTTGAGGAAGGTATTTTTTTCATGATGTATAGTGCTTCTGGAATAATATTGCTTTGACCTCCTCTTTTTGTGAAAAGGAACAGTACATTTTACTGTTATTTATTTGTTCTGAAAATACTTTTGCTTGACCTTAGCAAGGCACAATAACTGAAACCTCGCAAGTACTTCTGCTTTTGTACTAAGCTGTGCCCTGGCAGTGGACTTGGACAGAGGTGATTCCCCTCAGGCTTGCCACACTGTGACTGGCCTTACGCAGCAGCTGGGATTCTTTCAGCTACCAGCTTTGCTTTCCCCATTCTTAGCTTTTGTCTCTATCCTGCACAACAACAACACAGAACTGACATCTGATTTTACATCTAAATGCTTTTCTCCATGACTTGGTACAATAAACTGTATCAAGCACTATACAACAGTTACCTTTTAAAGAGCAAAATGTTTTTTCTGGCTCTTGTTTGTGTTACTCCTGGTGACTCAAAGGTCTTTAAAGTCACTTCCCCTGCCAGGCTTGCTCTCAGTGGGATGCTTAGCAGCCTGCAGGTTGGATGCATGTGAACAGACATGTGCTGTTTTCCAAGGCAAGCACCCATTTATTAGTGTGAGCTGCTCACGCTCTCCTCTCCACAGGAGCTCTTCCCCATTGAACTTTTGAACCACCAAAGCAAATCAAATCATGTAACTCTACAGAATGGAAACTGGCATTTGGGCTGCATGAAGGAGTGTTCCAGCTTCACTGCAGTTGCCCGGGGAAGCAAAGCCGACAAACACATTGTTCTGGATGACTAAAGAATAAGAGCCTGTTCAATGAGTTTTGTCTCTCAAGCTTGTAGCATCTTTCTTGTGCCATCTCCTAGGCAAGACTGCATATGGAAGATGATAAATTTTTGCAAGATTTTTTCCTGTTTGACTGCGATTGGTGAAATCTGTGTGCTACCTGCCAGTATGGTTTCCAGGATTGGTGAAAGAGTGGGAAACAGTGCCAGAAATAATAGCCCTAAGTTTAAAAAGGACATACATACTTTCAGTCTTGTGACAAAGGAACGTACCAGTTCCTACAAGTCTAGATTTCTCCCCAGGCTCTCCACACCACTTCCCCCAAGACAAAGCACACGTGCTGCCCTGCAAGCCAAGTAGCTCCTCTAGATGCATTAGGCCACATATGAGGGCATGGACAGTGGCCACAGAGAGATGGGGATCTCGGAGCAAAACGCCTGTCAGGCAGGGCATCTGTGGGCTCTCAGCATAGCTCCTCTCATCCCCTATCAATCAAAGCATTGGATGCAGCTGAGAAGAGAACAGCTGCTGACACAAGCCTGGCAGCAACAGGGAGACTCCTGAGCAAGCTTCAGTCCTGACAGGTCAAAGTCAGTGAAAAAAGGAGGTGGGGAAAAAAAAGATTTCTCTTTGATATGGAAAATAATATTTGAAGAAATTGATTGATTTGTTATTGCTGAAGCAACTTCTTAAAAGTATTGCCATGAAAGTAACTGCCCTTTGCTATATGCTTCAGACCTACCACTTCCCTAAACTGAGTTTAGAATGACCACACCTGCCCTCAGGAATGCTGTGTAACTGGAGACAAAGTTCAAAAAGCCGAACTGTGTGTTGAAGTGAAGAATATTTCTTAGCTGCTCTTTGGTGGATTTCTTTTCCAGTAGCAAATTAGCTCAAATCTTGTTGCATTTCAAGTCTGTCTTCTTCAGAACAATGTCCTCAGTCTTGAGAGAACAGCACTAATTCAAGTGGGCTCATCTGAAACGCCTTCATCAGTCACACAAAGATGCTCACAAGCTTACACAACAGCAGTGAGTCATTCACATAGGATCATGTTTTTATTCACATAGCAAAGAGCAAAATTGGTGTTCTCTGTCCTCAGCTCCAGCATTGTTAATATGCAGGACACGTATCACGAATGTGCTTCATGGCCTGGAAGAAATTAATTATTAGCAGGTTATGAGACCTCCACAGAAGACAATCATGCTGTTATTCATAAATGTTAACTTATTTTTCATGTTCCTTTTCTTGTTTCCAAGTGGAAATAAATCTGAATGATATTTCTGCACTTCAGTTGGGATTAGGAAAGGTCAAAGGTGCTAAAATCCCCTCTCATACGTTAGAGGCACTACAGCTGTAGTTTTTATCCTTAGCACTGTGTTAATTGATCCTTTTAAGGATGACATATGATTAATACAAGCTTTAACAAGTAAACATCAGTCTATCTTTTTGGCCAAGGACACGTTTCAGCAGGTTCCTTTTTCATTTGCCTGACTGTAAGAATGCACTAATCTCACAGAAAACAGCTGCAGCAGCTGTAATGCTGAAGCGAGGTATTGGGGCTGGGTTGAAGCTGTGAAATTAAGCAAAGATGATTTTAAGTAAAATCAACAGCTTTCCTTGCAACTGCGATTCATATAATCTGTGTTTGCCTTTACAAGGTTCAGCTATGGAGCCAAGGTCAGCTTCTGGGTGGAGCTGGCCATTGGAGAGGATCCCAAGGTGAGGATGGAGTAGTGAGGTGCCTGTTCTATTGTGTTGACTGTAGAGGGAGCCTACAGAGTTGTTAGCTGAAATCTCTAAAGTACAGATGTCCATACACGGCCAGCGAGGTGAATCCTACCTAACTCATGGCTCTAGTGATCAGCTCATGTCGGACGTATAATCAGAACAAAGTGTTTTATTAAAACAAACAAACAAGCACACACACACACAAAACCCCAAAAATTAAAAAAAAAACCAAACAAACAAAAAAACCCCAAACCAACCAAACAAAAAAACCAACCAAACAAACAAAAAACCCAACCAACCAAACAAAAAAAACCCACCAAAACCAAACAAAAACACACACAAAAATTCCAACCAAACAAAAACCAAGCAAGAAGAAAAGGGCATATTAGGCAAAGGACACCTGACAGCACAGTATGTGCCCTTTGGTCTAAGGGGCCACCCTGACCCTAAACTGTGACAGTTCTTTAACCAGCTCTTTATCAACATCACAAGATAAATTAACTTTTAATTTTAAATTAATTTTAAATCTCTAGAAAGAGCACATCATGTTTAAGTCCAGTAAGCAACCATGTTATAAAACCACATTATAAAAAAAACAAGGATATTCAGACCTAATGATTTTTTGCAGGGATTTCTACACACTACAAACTTGAAGACAGCTTGAAGCCAACATAAAATAAATGTGTCCTATGCCAATGTAGTTGCTGAATCATCTTCCTGGTATTACTCTGGTTTTGTACCAAATGATGCTTGGATCTAGAGATCTACTGTGCATCACAGCAGATTGCTGACAAAACAGAAAATATGTGTGCTAAAGTTTGATACAAAAATCAATAAATCATGTGTCCCTTTAAACACAATGACAGTAAAGGTTTGTATTGATCTACATCAACTCTGATTAGAGTTGTACAGTATTCTCTTTTGAAAAACATCTATCTTCACTTCCATGTGACAATTTAAAAAATAAGGTATCTGAATGCTTTGCACACTTACTGCTCTAATTTGCTGCAAATTGCTGCTCTTTTGCCCATGTATGCTAGCTGAACCATGCCCTCTGCACCCTTCCTTCAGCCTGTGCAGAAGACCCAGTGTAGATAAGGCATCCTCCTCCAGCAAAAAAAACCAACAACTTGTCAGGTGCCAGGATATCTGAAAGGCAGAAAGCCCCAAATCCTCCTTGGCTTTCTTCATAGATTGTTAATTCATACGTCATTTTTATCTGTGACTTTGGCTGAAGCATGATACAAATCCAGATTGCCTAGGTTGGGAACACCTCATCATCAAAACTTGCTGTTGGCAAAGTGCTGTTTTGCCCCTGTTTAGATTCCTGTTTGTCTTCCCAGGCTTTATGCAAGGGGGTGTTTTTCAAAGTTGCATTACAAAAGAGGACTCTGGAACAGAGAGAAGACTGTTGTCAGAGTTTTAGGGCACATAACATATGGCTTTATGTGAGAGAGGTCTCTGGAGCTGGGGATGCAGTGGGGAGGGCAGGTCCTCTCTGTGGGCTCAGAGCACATGCTTAACTAGGGAAATTCTGCAGTTTGCTGTACCCCAAAGAGTCTGCAAATGCCTACGTGCATTTTCTCCTCAAAATGTTGTATTGAAGATGAGGATAGGGGCCGCTTTCAGAGAATAAACAAAGGCCTGGTGAGAAAAATGAGTGGTTAAGCAGTATTTTTCTCCCTCTGAATTTGCTCTTTCCTGTAAAGTAACAAACCTTAGGCACAGAAATGAGTGCTGCTCTGCACTTTATAAATACACTGAGGTAGCAAGGCACAGCACCACATGCAGGACCATAACATAGATTCCAGGGGCCTCCCATCAGCTGCCTGTTCTTGTAATTCCCAGCCTTCCTCAACAATGAAAGACCACGCCTCTTCCCCCAGACCAAACTTCCTCCAATTTCTTTTATGACTTCATGCAAAGACCTGCATGGAACGAGTCTATAAGATGAGACCTGTGGGTAGAAATCAGGTGAACAGAGCTGTCTACAAGTTCAGAAATCCCCACATCCTTTCCTCTGGAAGAAAAAAGTTACCAGAACCAAGCATCTCCCTTGAGCATATTACTTGACCTTGAAGAAGACCAAGTGTTGCTTTCATCCAGCATTGGATAAAGCAAGTTGTTACAATAAACTCAGCCTCTCCCTACTTCACCTGTGTGTTTTTTCCTCAGGACTTTATCTCACCCCTTCTCTTACTGAAAATTTAGAGAGACAGACCAATTAGCATCACATGTAGTACCCTCTCTGCTAGGGCTGTGCTGAAGGCCTTAGACTCTTTCTTAGCCCTGGTCTGTCAGATAAATTCTTACTGTACTAAACATTAGGCAGTGCCATAGCTCAGTGCAAAATGCATTTGGCTTTGGATTACCTGTGGTGCCACCATTGCATCTTGCTCTTGTTGATTCCATTGGAAGATCTAATTTCATGTTACATGTTATCAGAGGATATCAGGTTATCTTTTGCAAGCAAGCTTTTCACAAATTTAACCTGTACATTCTTCAAAAGAGGAGCAAAAGGCTCATTTCCACACCGTGCCCCAGCACAGCTGCTTTCCTGACACAGTGCAGGACGACCGAGGAGCATTTGTAAGGATGGAAACATACATTGGTATATTTTATTGGATTATTTGGAGCTTGAAATGGAGAAGCATGCATGAAAGTGGGACACCAGTGGCTAATGCTCCTGACTGACATTTATGCAGAAAAACACTTTGGGATTTACTTTAGGAATGGAGTGTTTGGGTAGATCTCTCTCCCTCAGGGTAATTCTATACTGTTCATTCACCATATCTTCAGATTTTTCTCATAGTCCTCTAAGAAATGTGGGCAAATCACTTAATGAAAGTTGTGCTTTGGAAACAGCACACTTTATTTCTCTTCTCAGAGGAAGTTTTGTGTGCCATACCTTCAAATGTACTAGAAAATCCATGCTTTTTTAATGTCACTCATTCTTTGTTTATGATTCTTTTTTTTTTTTTTTTTTTTTTTACATTGATTAAGAAATACCAGCTGCCCATAGAAGATTAAGAATCCATACGGATCACTTATCCAAGCTCAGATCTCTTATACAATTAAAATCCTCCTGCAATTTTAGCTACACTTTGAAATTCAGATGGATTAAGATAAAAGCTCCTCGAGGAGATTGCAACTAGTTAGGTTTTTATTGTACAGGCATGCTTACAGTCAGGTATGTATAATGTGATCATGCAGTTTGCTTTGTCAGAGTCACAGGTGAATGTAGAAAAGTCTCCAGTTCCAAACTAGCAGGAAGTTACACAGGACCTGTCCCTCCACTGCAGATAAGATCTGTATTTTTGGCTGTGTTCTTGAAAAAGCACAGACACCCAGTGTTAGTTTAAACTCATGTATAGGGGCTGTTTGATGTGTAATAGCCTTCAGAGCAGCACGTCAGAGTCAAGAGGTGGAATGCTAGGGAAATTTGAGAGGAACTGAGCAGCTCGCTCTTTCAGACCCCTTGGAAAATCTCTGTCCAAACGTGGAAGAACAAGACAGCTGCAAAACAGATTAAAAACTTACTTGGAAAAACTTTTATGAACATCTGAATGTGAAGTATTTTAAGGCCATCCCTGTCCCAACTCTTCCCCCGCATTCAGTGCTAAATGCATCCTCAGCTCTGTGGAGCTGTATGCTCCAGCCATCACGTTTTAATGTACAGAAAAGCTTTTTCATTTTGGGTCAGGATTGAAACTAGCTTCTCCTGGGCTATGAGACAGTTTTCAAGAAAAGGTCTATATTTTAATGTAGACAGCAGACTGGAAATGCCAGCTGTCTGAACGTACTTAACAGTATAAAGCTTCAGAACTAGTCCCAAGACAGAACGATTACTGGCCAGAGAGTAGGAAAAGTAATTGAAGGTGTTTAATAGGTGCATTTATCAAATAGCTCTGTGGTTTATCACATAGTTCTACAGTTTATCACAGGAGTATCACTTGCAGGCATTCCTGGCTGCATGTAAAACACGCATGCTAGCCCTGGCTCTTTTTCCTCTTGCATATACTGTTTCATGGGAACAGCAAAATCTCTATAAGACTGAGATCAAAACTGAATGTTATTTCCAAACTACCAATGATACACAGAATGCTGTCATGGAAACCTTCCTTACAGAGCCCTCAGGATAATGGGCAACCATCCCACGCTATGCTGTGCAAGTATGAATCTGTCACCACACCAGACTATGTAGTCTATACATTGTAGTCACAATAAAAATATGGATTTTCCTTGCATGATACTGCTTTTTGTGAAGAAATGGTGCTCACTGCTTTTCATGCCTGAATATCTGTCTATACATTGCAAAGCAATGTGGGATCAGATGGACTTTGTTTCCTTAAGAAAACTGGAATTTCCTCTTTCTTCTGAAACCCACATTAATAACAAAAGCTCCTATGGTTTCAAGAACAGTTTTTAGCTTTCTTCTGACTTGGGATACAACTCCTACTTGATCATGTCCCATCAAAATCAACTTCAGTGCTGCTTACTGGTGTTTTTCTTTATCCTTCACAAAGTCCTTGTGTTTATTAGTTCTATTTCCTGAAGTCCTTTATCTTTCTCCAGACCTTAAATAGAGACACTGGACCAAATATCCACACAATAAGCCAAGCAACAATTTCTTGTCTTTATCAAGTGCAAAATATGGGCAGATGAATCCATTGCAAAGATGTAACATGATGGTGATACTTAGATTGAGTGTGAGAGGCAGAAGTAACAGAAGTAACAGAGAGTTTTTCTATTTATATGAAAAATGAGAAGAAGCTTTTCAATTACATAGCAAAAAGGTTTATATTGTGTCAGATTCCTTTTCAAGCCACTTGCCTCAGTGAAAATCCAAGTTCTTGAATGAGAGACTACAAAGCTGCTCAGATAGATAAGCTAAGAGAATGCAGGTATCAGCTTCCTTTGGACTTTGTATACTTAAGTGAAGAGGCATGTTTCACAGTATGGTTTTAGTTGCATCTTCAACTTCCAGGTGAAATAGAAAAGCTGAATCAAGAAAGCTGAATCAGGGCATTTGAAATTTATTACGAGGAGGAAAGAGAGCACTCCTGATTATTTTCTTGGTTTGGTATAGATTGTTCCCAGTAGCTGATTCCTACAATATGCAAGAGAAATTCTGTCTCTGCCTTTCGGTGTAGTGCCAAAAGGACATCGATGAATAAACAGGTTGTGCTAACCAGAACATATGTGAAAAACAAACCACAAACCCCTCAAAATTTATTTGATTGAAATATAGTGATTCATAAGCCTTAGGTATCATAAACGTGATAAAAGAAAAAAAATAGAAAGATATATGCCCCTCTCTGCCCATACAGGCACTAGACTGTATCTTCTGAAACAGTCACAGGAAATGCTACAAGTAATTATCACCTAAAAACTTGTTATGATTGTCCATTATTGTAGCTCTACATCTACATAAAAAGTCAAGAGCGTGTCAAACAACTCTGTTGTCATAATGCATGTTTGTAATCAAATGTCATATAAATTATTGTTTGATGTAGGACTTTTCAAGGTCTTACTGCATAGTAAATAAAATTACAAGAAAACAATCAGATGGGCTACACAAAAACTACCATTATATAAGATCCTAGCACATATAAGGAGCTGCCAGAAATTATTTCTCTGGGAGCTGGGCTGCAAAGAATAAACAGCTAAGACTGGGAGATAATGGGCTTGGGAAATCTCACAGAAGTTAATGGGCTTGTAGCACTGTGTGCTATCAACTTTGCTCTCTGGCCTCTTATCAAAAAATTGTTGCAATGCCACAGGATGAACAGGGAGGGACATGACATCTGTGCATTGTGAGGTTGCTGGGAACACAACACGGTCTACTTTTCACTCTGCTTTTTGGGTCTGACAAAGCATTTGTGACTCCGCCTCTTCCAGATCTGCTTTGCAGGTGAGGGAATACTATTAAGCCTTATGCTGAATATGTTAAGGGATAACTTTCCCTCGTGTTTCTATACAACTTGGACTGAGTATATCTTGAGAAAAAGAAAACTCTTAATTTACTTTCAGGCTAGACAGACATTATCTGCCTTGTTCTTTCTCCATGCTGTGTTGCTTACTCCCCAGCCAAACACATTTTCAATTACTCAGCTTGAAAGATTTCTCTACACTGTCTGACCACTGACCCCAGTTATCAACTTCTGTTTTAGCTGCAACAAAATGAGATTAAAAGAAATTTGGAGTAAGTCGTATGAGTTTTCTCAGCCAGATTTTGGGAGGCTTTCCACATTGTACTAGAAAGAATACTCATCCTACCTGACGTGAAGCTGTACATGGGCTGTATTGGAAAAAAGAGTCTCTTTCTCAGATGTTTTTCCCCTAAAAAATATCCCAGATAAGAGTTTCTGACTTTCTATTCAATATTGCTCAGAAGCTCAAAAGTTTTTTCAGAAAGGCCTTATGCCTTCTGCTGTCATTTCCTCCCTTTTAATAGGAAACTCTTTGTTCCTGCATCTGAACATGAAGAAAAGTACACTTCATTAAGCCTGTAATTGTTTAGAGCTCAGAACTGTAGATTGATTAGCAAATACTCTACAATAGCACTTATAATGGAGAACTTTAAATAAATGGCTTTTAAACTATTCTTACAGTTTCTAGTGCTTTTTATACAGTCTAAACATGCTGTGTTTAGACACCATTCTCTGACTCTGCTGTGTTCCTGGAGGGAATGAATTGGAATATTCTGAATGCCTTATGTAACATATTTAGAGAACTTTTTTGTTTGTATCTTTGTTTGAATTTCTTAGACGGAATTAATTAATGGCAAAGTATAAAGGCCAACTTTGAAATCCTAGCTGACTTATACACTGGAGCTCAATTTGTATTCTACATCAAGGAAATGTTTGGATTTGAAAGAAGGACGCCATTATCAAAAAGATTTCTGTAGATGGCTCTGCTCTTCAGAGCATCATCTCTTTGCCACAGAAGTGCTGCTTTAACATTTGGATAATTCAAAGGGAAATAGATTTTTTTTTTTTAATCAGAGTACGATTTTACTTCCTTACTAAAAATTTAATGTAGAACAGGAAATAGTAACTGATTTGTGGGGAAAAAAAAAAAAAAAAAATTGTATTTCCTTAAATCAGTGTTAATTTCAGAGGAAAGGTGGGGAGAATAAAGTCTTTAGCCTGTGCTTTTATAGTCCTGTAGAAATCCGATGGAGTAACAGCGTGTAGGAAAAATTCTTTTTGTTTTTGTAGCCATATTTGCACTGCAATTTTGTAACTATATTCCTTTGTACAGTAGTACACTACTTCAGTAACGTCCACGGATTAGTTTTTCAGTGACTATATATTTGTCTAGCTTTATAGAAGACAGTGGAATAAAGATAATATACATCAGAGTTTCCAAAGAGTTTGATCAGCTGATCACTGCAGAACAGGAGAATCCTGCCTTTTGTCTTTGTGGAAAAGGGGTTATTCATGATATGCCATGTTCTGCTTTATGGACAACTAAAGCACCTACTCTTCCCTAGATTTCAGGTTCTACATTCAGGAAGGGCTTTTCTTATAGGCGAAGCTACTCTGCCTAAGTCGTAACTGAAATGAAAAATAAAATTAAAAAAAAAAAAAGAAAGAAAGAATTTTGGGCTGTAACACCTACACCAGCTTCTGTTAAAGATACTGGAATTTCCTCAGAGTACTCTGCAGGAGCAACATTAACGCTTGGTCTGTACATGGTGGGGCCAAAGGGAAGTTTGACAGCCAGTACAGACTCCACAAGGAGGGACAGAGGGTTTCATCTCTGTGTATTAAGTTCAGGAAGAACAGGGGAATTTTTTTCCAGTCTAAGAGATCTCAAAGCTTGGAGACAGCCAACCTTGCTGATTTTTATTTTTTCTTATCTATTTCTCATGTTCTCAGGCCTTGAAGTTTGTGCTGTCACTCAAATCTTCACCAAGTCAGCATAGTGCTCTAGTAGCCCATGTATAGTGCCTAGCAGTAGGTTATTAAAACTTCTGGGTAGATGAAAGTCTTTGTGTTTTCCAGGATTATCCTACCTGTCAAAGAGCTATTAGACAGGAGGGAGTAGAGTGTTGATAACTTCTTTTATGCTTTTGAATATTGGTAAAGAGAGGATTGGTTGAGATGGTCTCTTTGTGTTTTAAAATCATTCTTCTCCTCATTCTAATAGCTCTCTTTTTTCCGTCTCAAAGATTATGTATTTTCTGCCTCATTTATTTATCTCTCTGGCACCTTGGCATGGTCCTGAGGAATGTTAAACACCATCCAGGCTGAGTCTTTAGAAACAGTGGAACATTAAAGACAATTCTGTATCATCAAACTCCAAGTCAGAATATTTATTGCAGTCCCATATTCGCTTGTCCTATTTTGCTGATACCAGCAAACCTGTGCATTACTACAAGAGACAGAGAATTAGGATACAGACAGTAGCTGGTGTACAGAAAGTAGCCCAGCTTCTCTGGCCTATTTGAGTCTGGGTAATCATGGATTTCCTCCAGGCTGTTGAGAGCACTGTGGACAAGCCCGTGTTTATACTCCTGCAGTACAATGTGAGCAGTGGCACAGAAAGGCTGTTGGGCTCCTGCCAAAGGGCCCCACAAAGACAGCCAGATCATGTCCCTGTAATGCAAATATGATGGCAGTGGTGGCAGGGGAAGCCTGGTTGCACAGCCACCTCTTCCTCTCCCCTCCTCCCCCTTCCCAGTTCTGGTACTGGGAGAGTATATGCACAGAAGGGGAAGCCACCATGACCGCTGACCGCAAAGGGATTTTGGGAGGCGCTACCTCCAGCTTACATCCACCTGACTTCGGGATGCAGCTAGTAGCATCCCAGGTCCCTTACTGACCCTTCATTTCAGGTGCCTCTGCTGTTTGGCTAATAGCCAGAGTGGGCGGGACTGTTTCCTGCATGAGGCCCCAACACAACTTTCAACAAAACCTTTCTTCTCTGTGCCCGAAGGAAGGGACTGCCAGAGAGAGCTGGGGGAGGAGCTCTGGGAGGGCAGTGTGGAGCCATCTGCAAGGGGAAGGGCCCACGGATAATTTGCCATCTCCAGGATGAGTGAGGGTGGCTTCTCAAGCAAGGATCCCAGCCGGTCACCTTGTGCACAAGGTATGGCAGTCCTGGGGCAGAGGGAGACTGGAAAGGGGGAGGAAAGAGCTGAGCAGCTAGGAGAGTTAGTGGAAAGCAACAAAGAGAGCAGAGAAACCAGTATAGAGGAGCTTGGAGAACATGACCCACTGCCTTGCAGGAAAAATGAGACTCAATGAGGAGCTCAGATAGGCAGAAAGCAGGGAACAGTGATGCTGTGGAGAGAATAAGGAGCCCTTACTGTAGAACTAATGACTTGATGCGATCCTGATTGTGCAATGACAGAGGGATTTGAGTGGCAACACCTGTGTTATATAGACAAATCTGATGTGCATTGTTCTTGAAATTTTTACTCTGTTTATATTATTTTTCTTTGGTTCCTACATGACTCTAGAATTTGACAACACAATATTTTATTATTCTACATTGCTGATCTTCTCCTAAGCCATGAAGATGAAAAACTGTCTAAAAAAACACAACCTTTCCAAACCTAAAATTTCCCTTCCTGAAATTAGCAAGTAAAGGATTCACTGCATCTCAGCCATCTGTTCAAAAGGTTCTGGCTGCTTCCATGAAATGAATACATTCAGTTAGTTACGAGGGAGGGGAGCACATCTGTCTGATTCGGGAATAAGATGTCAGACCTGCTCTTTGACGTGCGATAAAGCTCAAATATGATTTGTTCTCTTGGATTTGAATGCCTTGGGATCTTGGATGCTCAAGGATAAAGGTTTTCTTGTTTGTTTGTTGCTTGTTTTCTGAGTGGAGTTTTATTTATTTATATACGTGTAGAATTATCTATTCTACTGGATAGAATGTCAGACTATTTATTCTGGCACCCAGTTTGAGAAATTGGTGGTTTTTTACTGTGCAGCTGGTATGTTTTTGCCTCGAGACCCTTAGGCTTGTAAAACCCACCAGTGTAGTGGTTCACTGCAAAATAAAGAGTGAATAGTACTTGGCTTTGTATTTTTCTCAATATTTTTCACACTCTTTGTCAAATTTAGGCATGTAGCCTTCCATTTTCATGAATCTCACATGGTCAGCATGCTTGAATTTACTGATTTTATTTAAATTCTCACCAGAAAGCTAATTAAGTAGGGTATTAAGTTTCAGCTGTTATTTTCATGCAAGATTGTTTAATACTCGATTAAGAGAACTTGTCAAAAATAACACTGTATATGTCATGGCAGAGTACTTTCTATAAAAAATGTTATTTTACAGTATTTCCCTATTGACATTTCTCCTAAGACTTGTTTGGAACTTGGAAAGCACGCTGGGGACAGCTGGCCAGTTCAGCCATGGCTTAAACCTTATCCTGTCATTATCAAAAATGATACAAACATGAATGAAACAAAGCATACAGTGCTGTATAAGGATGGGGTCTCTAGCCATGGGGCTGGCTACAAGCCAGACTTAACTCACTAGGTAGTCTCTGCTCAAACAGAGAAATCAGAGTTGGGAAGAGCAGATCCAGTGATGCATCTCAGCCATCTCTGAGCAATGTGTGAATGTACGCATTCAGGCAGCCAGGGTTTGCCCATGTCCTTGGGACACTGGAAACACCCTGGGAGAGAACTTTTTTTCTGTCCAGCCATACTACTGGTGGCTGCATGAGGCTTTTTAGTAAATACAGATGAGGCAGCTTACAATAATACAGCCTTGGTCTCCATCTGGAAGAGAAGTGGTGATGTTGCACGGTGGCCAGATTCCTGCTCCTCTATCCTTCCTGAGAGAAGCTCGTCCCCGTGACGTCTTCACTCCTCTCAGGCAGTGGACTCACCCCACTCTGGCAGTGAAAAAATAGACTCACCTCTGTCATAGTCTTTCTTGGCTGCCTGCTGCTAAAATCAGTCTGCTGCTATCTCACTTCCCAGAGCAGTATTTCCCTTTCTTTTTCATTCAGAAGGTACAATTTTCTGGTTTGGGTTTTGGTGTGAGGGATTATTACAGTTTGGTATTTCTCTACAGATATGAAGGTTAAGCTTTCAGGCTTAAGGGATAGGGTGGAGAAAGCATCTTCTGCATAAGCATTCCTTATGACAATAACTGTGAATGTAAGTAGCTACACTAATGAGGCTTCTTGAAAACATTTCATTAAGGAATGTGCAACTCATTAATTTTTCAGTAAGAAAGTGTAAATGGCCCTTCTTATATTTGCATGTGAAATTAAAAAACAATTTCCTATGCATGTAAGAACATTTTTGTCCATCAGAGTAACCGAAGCACTTTAATAAGTCATTTTAGTTGGAAATAGTGCTGTCATTTAGTACTGTCAATTTTTCCTCCACTGCCTTACATTCCCAAATTCTCCCAGAAAAGACAGGGTATGATTTTGTGAATGTAAAAAAAAAACCAGAAAAACCCATGGGTGATGTTCCATGGCTAGAATCCTCATTTTGGAAGCTGTTTAGAAGAGTGGCTAAGCACTATTACCACTGAATGGAAAATTTTCTTTACCTGAGTAGCCAGCTAGCAGCTCAATATGACATTTTGTTGCATTTGTTTTAGAATTTCTTGGTACATGCTTGCTCTGTGTTTCGTATATAGGCTAGCAGCAAGATACTAGTCGACAATGTAGATGGAATAAAAATGAGGAACTGATTAACAGGCTATTTTGACAGTTCCTGAAAATAAATAACTGACTTATCTCACCTTATTAAATCTAGCATGTTCATTTTCAAGGAAATAACTAAAAGCTCAAGCCAGGTGTTACAGTATATATTTTGAGTTTGCTCCAGTTCTGTCTTTGTTGCTGTTTGCATCTGTAAATCAACCTTTTTGAAGCCTCACAGACACAATTAACTGAAAATCTCTGGGGCTTTGGCTCTTCAAAATGGTGATGTTTCAGTTGGTGATGTAATGTTACATTTTTATTATAGAGAACTTCCTTCTAAGGGGACATATATGACATATAGACATGAGCATTGAACGTATATGCATTGAACGTATATGACATACAGAGCTGGGAACTATTCAAAATTAGTACTCAGAAGAGTAGCAGTCAAGGACTGAGGTACAGAAAAAAGGCCTTTGAAGAAGGTGGAGAAAGAATGGTAAGCACAGTCCTTACCGAGAGAAATGTCATGGCAAAATGAAAAGAGAACATGACTAGAAGACAGAAACCTAACGCCAGACTTACATTCTTTTTTTCCTTAAAAGAAAAATGTACTGAATCTTTGTGTCATGGTTGTAAGAGATCCACAGCAAGAAACCTCATGGCAAGAAATAGTTGTAGAAACATCCCTCACTGAGGTCTAGTGTCTCTGTTATTTAACTCCAGGGTTTATGAAATGTATCAAATTCATGTGAAACGGAAACAATTTCCTTGGTCCTTCCTAATTCTAACAGAAAAAAAAAAATATATATATTTTGGAAATAACTTAAGTGCTTCCCTTTCACATTTCCACATATACAGAGCACATAGAAACCAGGTCTCTCAGTAATGAAAATTGTCATGTGTATTTGATATCAGCAGGTTTTCCTTAAGGTTTAAGTCAGCTGAGAAAAAGTGCCATGTTGAGCATTACACTGCTTTTCTCTGCAGAATTCTATGTATGAACTATTCCACTATTATTTCGCTGTTTCCTTTCAAGAAAGCAATGTTATGTATATAGTATTTAAGCACCCATAAAGGCCTGCTGACACTTGCTGGGATTCTACATAAAATCCTGTTGTGGATGCAGAGAATACTCAACTTCATCCTCCAAAAGGCTAGTCGTGCTTTCACATATGATGAGATATTTATTAAGTACAATGTTAACAGCTACCATATTGCTGTACTCCCACACTGACGCCAATGTTGGCAAAAGCTACTGTGCCAGCTGCCCACTTACACACTCTAGTGGCACCTTTGCTATTCCTCAAATCCACAAATTATCATTTTCATCCAATTAATGCTCAAACTGGTGGGGTTTTTTCCACCTCGCATATTTAGCAGATTTCTGTCAGAAAATAAAAGATGACAATGGATACACAGGAGCCTGTCAAACCAGACCAAGCCCAGCAAAGTTAAGACTTTTCTCATGCCAGAAAATACCCTGGAGTGGTGTGTGGGAATATTATGAAAGTCAATCAAGAATCAGTGTAGAGATTAAGGAGATTAAACCTTAATTAAAATGGGCACTTGTATAGAGTACATATGGCACACAACTATTCTTATAGCTGTAATGGATTCCTGCAATTACCCAGGTCCTGCCTCTCATCCTATGCAAGGAAGGGGTTTCTGCAGTGGCTGCTGGAGGGCACATTAGTTTGACAATTACAGAAGTCTCCCCACAGCATAATACTTCTCTGTAACGAGATAAGGTGACTTCCATAATCAGCATTTGTATCTAAACTTTACACACGGTCTTTGCTCTCCTGCTCATAGACCATGCTGTTCCAGGTCATGACAGCATGTTTAGTATCAAGCCAAGGGATGGGAGCTGCATTCCCCTCTTTTAAGTGCACGGAAGTGGAGGTGATGATCATTTCTGATAACTTTTCATCTCTAGAAGTATTTATCTCAGATCTAAGACAGTCTCTGCCTGCTGACCTCCAAAATCTGCTACAAAGGAATATTCAAGAGTTGAACTTGTGCCCTTTTTATTTGTAAGCATGTTTACACCATTTTTTAAGGAAGTTACATCTCTTTTTTAAAAAAGAAAAAATTCAAACTGATTTGGTGCATGCCATTTCTATGGTTGTGTAATCATTTTTCTCTCTCCATGAAGCTTTATTTTGATTATAAAGAGGGATTTTATGCTCTATAGACTTGTGATGAACAAGAGGCGTGTCAAGATCATACCGTGGTGGTGTTGATCATCAAAATGTGAAGAAAAAACCCTGCAACTTTTGATGTACATCCTTTCTGAACTCAATGGCCACTTCAATATTTTGAAACAGGAATACAGAATATCAAAATATATCTAAATGACATGCCAACATCTTTCCAAAATACCAACAATGCTGTTCCTGTCTGGAGTCTGTGTACTATGTCTAGAAAAGTTCTTCTGGAATGCCACTGACTGAATGCTTTCAAAACTCCTGATGCTATAATCCACTGATGCTATAATCCACTGCTATCCAATATTCTTCTCAGCTGAACATTCTTCTGAGACGTGAAACATGAGTAGACCATAATTAATTCTTCCAGCAGTTCAGGCTGCATACTCGTGGTTGCATGGACCTATTTACTCTTCATTAGAAACCTGAAGGGTCTCTACATTGCAAAAGTGTTTACTAGTATTCCCTTCTGACCTAGTCTGTTTTCTGGTGTAACGTTATTTTAGGGACATGTTTGATAGTTAAAAGCAAAGTCTAGAAATAGACATCCACATGTAAATCTCTCAAAGCAGAGGAGCTGCTTCTGCTCACTCTCTGATACTTCATTATTTATTTTTTTCAGGGGTTGCTGCACGTAAAGCATTCCTCCAGATCATTGCCAAATGATTTGTTTATAGTTTCAGGGCATATTATGTTTAAATTGCTTGGGATTGTGTCATAAACAGGTATAAACTAATTATTCTAATCAACATTGAAATACTGTGCTGTCAAGCTCCAGGTGTCATTTTAGAATGTCTTCCTGTGAAAATACTTCTGTGATGTTCCACTGAGGCTATTTAGGCTGGATCCTTCTGTTTCAACCCCTGTGTCAAGACTGGTGAACTTCCTTCTTGCTATAACTCTGCGAAGAAAGAATATAATCTCTGGTTTAGGGGACTTTGTAAGGCATATTTTACCCTTTTTATGATATTTTATGCTTTTCCTTACTCTCTATTCATTACTTGGCAAATATATAGGTGTTATATACAAATTTAAAAAAAAAGAAATTGAATATGCTATGTTATTAGCTGATGGATTAAAAAGGCAACTCAGTAAAAGGCGGTTGAGAGTGGGAGAAGTAAAACCATTACTTCAGTGCAGAAGAAAAAAAAAAAAAAGTTTGCAGAGAAAACCTGTTATTTCAGAATTCTCCTAAGCAGAGTAAGTGACTTTTAAAATAGTGATGTCTGCTGGGGTATGTGCAGCAGAGCACCAAGAAAAGTGTGTTATCTGGTTACTGCCAAATGATATTGCTCTGCAGCCACTGCCTCCAACAAAAATATCTCAGCTACATTCAAATATCCTTACTGGAGGCAATCAATCACATATGGAACAGAACTGTTATAAATAAGGTCTGCTGTTCATATACATTTAGTTATTTTTGCAACTAAGCTGTATTTGTATCCAAAAGAAATATTTGGATAACTGAATGTTTCCCTCAGAGAAGGAGTGGAGAAAAAAGAGTTCAAATTGTCAGCATTCATCAAGAAATAATATAAATTCAAAATTCAGTGTCTGCATGCATTTTATCTTCAGAAGGAAAGCGTTTGTACCCTCTGCAACCTTTTGAAAGACATTGTCTTGAGTACCTAATGTCACAGTGAGTGAAGAAGAAATCCAGACAGCCAACTTTCTGCTTGTGCTGGAAGCCACAGCAAGTGGAGGGAGGAGGAGCGCTATAAGAACTTTATAAAAGTTCTGTAGATAATTTAAAGAAAATTATTAATAGAAAAGGTATCTATGAGTAGAAATTTAGCTTCTTGAGATTCCCCACATCTCTGTGGTTTGATTTTTTGTTTGTTTTTTTGTTTGTCTGTTTGTTTGTTTTTTGCTATCAATGTCTGCCTCACAGAGTAGGCTTGTTTTAGAAATTTCTGTCCAGACTTATTTTCTTACTTGACTGCACCTAGTCAGATCAATATGTCATTGCTATTTTCCCCCCACTGAAACAAGAACATGCGGGATTATCTTCCCCTAGTTTAGGTGGTTTGTCTCCTTACTTCCCCTCTTTCTGCATGTTCTCTCTACCATATATTTCAGAGGTATTCTGCAGGGTTTAAGAGAAGACGGTGCAAGTAGTGTTTGGATGTGTTCTGCCTGAAATAGTTCATTGTAAATGGAGCAATTGCTAGGACCATTAACCTTTTTTTCCTCAAGTTTGGCCTTGATCTTACTGTCAGAAAAATGCACATCAATATTTATCATTTTAAGGAAAAAATGCAAACAGAAAAAAAAAAAAGACAGTTTTTGATAAACATGCATTGATAAAATAGTTTGTGTTTTCCAGTTGAGAGGCTGATAAAGTCCAGCATGCAAAATCTGTTTAAATGTTAACTAATTTCAGAATTGCAACTTTCTGAATAGAAAATATTGCAGATATGAGTCCTTTTGTTTATAACTAGTGTAGTAATGGGACAGAGGTGAATTGTCCTTAGTTGCTTCTACCTTTAAGAATTCAGTCTTTACCAATGCCTTACTCCAAATCATAATTTGCATAATGATTTCAGTTTCTGTGAGTCTCAGCACCAGAAAATTGGTTCATTAGAACATATATGGAGGAGAAACATGAAAGGAAATGAACACAGATGAACTCAATCCACAAAAAAGTTTGAGCAAATGCTGGTGAATGCTTTTCCAGCATTTACTCACCTCTCTTAAGAATCAGTTCAAATTTCATCCAAAAGCAGTGGAAAACTTCTATCACTTACTGAGTTCTGTAAACCTGTGAGCCATCTATTCCTCATGCTTAGAAGGCAGGACAGACCCTCTCCTGGTTTTGACTTTTTTTCATGTAGGTATGAAGCTGGTTAAGATGCTCTCACATTACCACAAGCATCCTCCACCCATGAACATTGTTACTCTCTCAGGTCTTGCATGTTTTGGCTTTTTTGCTATTTTATCTGACCACAATGTTCTTAAAGCTTGCCGTATGACAGTTGATATAGCAAAGGAAGATAAAGAAAGGAACAGGTCAGACAGGACTAAATATGAATGAAAAGGACAAAAGAGCATCTGTATTTTCCAACCATTCTACTACTCTTGCTTCTTTTTCCATCTATCTTTTCTTTTACTTCCTCCTCTCTCTTCCATAAAGATTTTTAAACACTCTATTCATTCCCTCTGTCTTTCTCTACTACAAGCATGAATTATCAGGAATGAACACTAACAAATGCACTCTCCTTAGGAGTAACAAGCAATTTACTTACAGCAGGAGATGCTGACGCAGCACGAGGAGACTGAATGGAGTAGCATGGCACAGTTTCATAAATCACCACGCAAACAAATGTCAGACAGCATTTGTCGCCACGTGGTAGTTGGTTAGGAAGAACAACATGTTTTTCTCCAACCTCAACGTACCCCAGGAGCAACACATTTGCAATCTCCATGCTCTAGTTTTTGGAGCTTTTTGATCAGTTTTGTTTTGGTTTTAGTCTGGATTAACATTTATTGCTTAGCTACCTCCCATTTCATTCAGTGGTCATCTGGTTAGCTAAATACCAGGTAGTGGATTATCACACAAGATTCTGTGGTGAGGTACAACTCTTATTTAACTGTCTTGTGTATATTTAAAAGGGTGAATTTTGCTGCCATTGGCTTTTCTTTAGCTTTGGATTCTCAGGAAAGACTTTCAAGATGGCAATACCTGTGTTGAGCTCCAGATCCCCTGCTGTTTTGCCATTCAAATTCTGCTCTTTACATGTTTTCTTTCTCAGTCTTTATGTAAGGAGATTACATAAGAGAAGACTGTAATCTCCAAAGTCATTTGCTATATTAAACAGCAACTGCCATCAATGGATCTTTATCAGCCGCCTGGAGCAGAAAGGAAAAATGTGGCTGTACATTTGGAAACCAATTTTACAGTACCCATCAATGCCTGCTGTCATCATGGGCAGATGTCATCAACAGTCATTACTCATCTCTGAAAATAGAATCAAGCTTGACCTGGACAACTCTTCAAATAATTGATAAACTACCTCTGAATGATGGAAATGTGTGGAGCCCATTCTCCCCACCAGCCTTCTGCCACTCGAGGATCCTGCAGACCCAGAGCCAGGGCAGTATGGGGAAGAGGTGCTCAGTTGTGAGGTATATGTCAGGTACTCAGTCAGGTTGTACATGTCAAGCTGAAGTTTCCTTACCTCTAGGAGTTACAGTTTATCTGTGTGTCTCTGATCCGTTCTCGCAGAGAGAGAGCATGTGCTTCCTGATCCTTGCAGTGCTGTGCAGAAACAGCAACTCACATTAGCCCCTTGTTGTTCTTCGTTTTTCTCTTTTCCCCCAGAAACCACTGGTGAGCAAAGAGAGCGAGCAGGAGAAAGGACTCCGGGGAGGAGAAGGGCAAAGAGGTTTTGAGTGTACCTTTGTCACGCGTGCGCTTGTTTAGCTGTCCCAGACACTGCACTGTGCCCTGGGAAGGGAAGAAACAGGATCAGAGTGCAGAGAGGTTCCTGTGCTTCTGCCTTGCCTATTTTCCTAAACCATGTGAATTTGGCATCGAAACCCCGTGTTGGGGCTCTGACAGCACCCCTGCAATTGCTGTGTCATGTGAGGGTGGGGGAAGGAGAAGGAAGTCACTCTCTGTACTCTTTATCCTCTCATGGGAGCTAAGCACAGGAAGACAGATTTGGGAAAATGTATTAAAATGAGACCGTGGCAGGTGGTCCCCTTCCACACAAGGCGTGTGAGGAGCACTGCCTTCTCCTTTTCTTTCAGGAGTGCTGGTGAGCACAGGCTGTTACAGTCCACCTTGTACAGTGCTTTGGCATCAAGAGCAGTCAGCTGCTCTCTCGCTCCCGTTTGCTTGCTGGTGCATAGCAGAGGGCGTGAGAGAAAGGAAAGCAATGCAGCACAGCAAGTGTTATGTGCCCACAGCCCTGCCTACCAGTGTTTGCTCTTTAGTTGGCCAGGAGAACAGGACAAGTGACTTGTACTTAGTTGCTTCCTTCTGCAAAACCCTCTGATATCCAGCAGGCTGGAAGACATGATTTAAGGCTGTAAGAAATGTGTTGTTTAGCCTTTTTTGGCAGTGCACTACTAGTCTTCACACGGTAATATTAGCTTTGAAATACAAGAGTGCTTTGTAAAGGCTGCTGTGGTGGTTTGACCTTAGCTGGATGCCAGATGCCCACCAAGATGCTCTATCACTTCCCGTCCCCATCTCAGCTGGACCAGAGGGAAGAAAATAAGAATGAAACTGATAGGTTAAGACAAAGGCAGCTTAATGAAAAACAAAGCAAGGCCGCACACACAGATGCAGAAGAAAACAAAGATTTCTTCTCTACTTCCCCTCAGCAGGCACTGTCTGACCGCTCTTCTGGGAAGCAGGGCTCCAAACGCATAGCGGTTGCTCCAGAGGACAAGTGGATGCACACCCCCTTTTTCTAGCTTTTATTACTGAGCTGACATCAAATGGTATGGAATAGCTCTTTGGTCACTTTGGGTCAGCTGTCCTGGTTGTGTCCCCTCCCAAGATATTGTCCACCCCATGCCACTGCAGGGGGAAAACCAGCCTTGGGCTGTGCTGTGTTATCACCACCTTCCCAGCTCCCAGAGCAAAGCACAGCACTGTGAGGGCTGCTATGGGGAAAATGAACTCCATCCTTAGTCAGACCCCATACAGCTAGCAATAATGACAGGGAAAGAAAAAAAAAAATTAAGATATGTCTCTGTTATTTGCTTTTAGTCCTCTACAGTGTCTAGAAGGGTGCATGCTGAGGGGCTTTATGTTCTTGTTCTTCCCAAAACAAGGATGACACCACAGCAATAATCTTTTGGTGACAAAAACGTTGGACTGAATCAAAGTTTGCTATGAGCTGAATAGCTGAACATAATGTTATGCTTTATCTGTGCAGGGAGTGATCTCTTTATTTAACAGCCGTTGCAATAACAGAAATATTTCTGACTATAGTTTTTGAGGGCTTGCTTTTCTGAGCATTCTTTTTCTCCCTTTTCGTTGCTCTTGAAGTTGTGACATGAGATCAGGGAAGCTTGAGAGCTTAAGTGACTTCTTAGCATACCATCATTTCAAGATGAATAAGCGGTCCTGAATACAGCCTGTGGGAAGGGAATTGACATACTGTTTGAATGCCCTGACTTTGTAACTCATACAAAACTCTCTCTGCAGGAAATGTGCCCAGTGCTGAAAACTTTGCCTTAGGGTTCAGATGGATCAAGCAGTAATAAGACTCCATGGCTAGTTGAGGGGGAGGAAGAGGAGAAAACAATTTAAAAGCGATGAAAGAAGATACCCATGATCATTGTAGGAAAGCTTTTGCTCCCACAGCCTACGGAACCACCACATAATAGGTTGGAGAACTGACCCTGCTCTCAGTTGCCAGTCTTGCAGCTGCATGTGGGGTTGCAACCTCAGTTTTGAACAACTGGCTGAAGGAGAAGCAGCTGGCTGATCTGCTCAGCTGTGTTTTGAGATGAGCAATTTTCTCTTGAGGTCAGTGAGAGTTTGACAGTTAGAAGTTCAGACCATCATCCCTAGAGAGGGTGGAGAAATACAGAATGAGAAAATAAGGATAAGAACATACGGGCTCCCTAAAACTGGTTGTGTGATCTATTTCCATCTGAATATATTTGTCAAGAAAGTGTTTTCCCAGCATGATACAGGGAGGAGGTTCTACTCCGAGGTGAATTCACAATTTGTATGAAGCCTGCATAATACTTCCATCTAGACAGTGCTGTCAGGCAGTCATTTTAATGGCTGCTGAAAATCCCAAACCAACTGTAGTCTAATCCCACTGCCTGTTCCTAGTTCTGTATTGACCCTTCTGGCACATCCCAGGCAGCATTTGCCTTCTGTGACCAAACAGCCACACATCAGGAATGAGCATGTTTGCCCAAACTGTCTGCTATTTAATAAAGCTTGCTGGTAGCAACTGTTCTCTGAAATTCTAGATGGCACGATTTCAAATGCTGAAGCACTGTGCACCAAAAGAAACCCAAGACCCAGATAGCCTGGTTTGCCCCACGTTCACCATCATGTTCACAGAATTTTTTTTTTTTTTTTTAAATAGTTTTTTGCAAGGTTTAATTAAGGAGGTAATTTTGAGTGGAGGGGGACACCAACATCTGCTTTCACAACTGTGCTTCCCCGTGTCTCGTTTGTCAGTGAGCACGCCTTATCTCTCCTAAGCATGGGAAGAAGTCTTGAAAACATCTTGGAGCAACTTCCTGGGTTTTCTACCTGAATTCTTTGCTGTCATATTTTTACTGGACATTGCTGTTCCTGTGCTGGAAGCAGGAAGATTTGCTTGCAATTCAGGTGGAGGTCAGTTGTGCATTTTTGTTGTTTATGATAGCCCTGTTATTAACTTCTGAGGGCATAAGCCTTAGTGGAAAGTCTATAGATAGCCTATGGGCCTGATAGCTGCTAATCTCATTAACCCTCGGATTTAGCTTGATTTCTACTTCATCTGCTCCCCCTAGTTTATAGTGATACATTACTCAACTTCAAGGAAGAACAAAACCACAGGGTAGACTGTAAGAAAGCGCTCATGGAGCATTTTCACTCAGGCCTCAACCTCTCTGCATAGCATGGAGGACTTGGATATAATTTAGTTCCAGTGGCACTTATTTCTATTGTGCTAGTAGGCAAATTTGAATAGTCCTTGTTTGGTGCTAAAGAATTTCAGTTTTCCATCTCCTTAGGCTCACTCTGTGCCATATCTGCCTTTTCTGAATAACTTTGCTTGAATAAATTTTGTGAATGTAAACACGCATGGAGTAATAAGTTTCTAGAGTAAACTACTAGCAGGTAGTAATAAGTTTCTATTTTTTACTATAAATGAAGGTTTGGCTCTGCTCCAGAAATAAGCACAGGTTTCAGTACATCTTAATACCAGGGCTAATTCATTCCTGGCAGGAGTTGTTTAGTGACGCAGAGAAATTAAGTGGGTTTTGTGTTCAGTTTTTGAATACCATTATCTATATCACTGCAGATATGTGTATAATTAGGCTGCTGCAACCTCTAAATTAATTTGATGGAGCTACAGCTATAATATGTTTAAAATGATAGTGGCTATTCTAAAAAATTAAGGAAATAATCTGTATTAGTGCACCTATTGCATACACAGAATTGTAGGACTAATCTAGATTGCTGGCATTTAAAGGACAAAACCCCGTGTAGCTCCACCTTAACCATTACTTTTGTTGCTCTGCTGGATCTGCTGTCCTAAAACTTTTCTGTCACTTATTCATATTTCCACAACATGACAAGGAATATATTAGGAGACTGATAAAATCCACAGACAGCTTTCTTGTCTAGCGGCAGCTACTGTAAATAGTTATACTAAGGAGGAAACATCAGAAAACTGAATTTCACTAATTTTCAACCACCTAACGGAAAGCAATATTTTGCTTTTTTGCTATGGTCTGCCCCACTTCCCCTTCCTGACCCAGAAAATACCGGGTGGATGTCATGTGGTCAAACCTAAAAAAGTACTGTCAGTGGCTAGATTGAATTTATATGGAGATATATTAATCAGAAGCGGGCATTGAGATAGATGGGACTAGATGTGGTTAGACTAAAAATGGAGAAAAGTAAGAACAGAAAGAATGAAGAAGAAGAAAAGTACTGGTATTAAAAGAAAAAATAGCTCTAGTAAGTTTGGTAAAAGAAAACCTCCTGTAAGATTTCAAGTTAGCAGTCAGCATGGAAGAAAAAAGAGAAAAATATAGAAAAAGAATTTACAGATGACTGGCTTTTGATGCGAGTTCAGCAGGTCACAGATAAGCGGTGATCAGACAAGTCTGAAAACAGACCCGTGTTCCATCACCCAGGAGACACTGTCAGACCTCTGTCATGAGGCAACAGCTGTGTCTGGATAAATGACTACTTGTTCTGCTTTGCAGACAGCACAGTCCCTGTGAGCATGTGTAGATGAAGCCCCCTGAACTTTGGACAAGAGGTGACGGGCTAGTCTTAGCCTAGGGGAGAGAGCTCTGCCCTCTTTGTTTGCTGTTCTCATTTCTCATTCCAACAATATCTTGCAGATTATCAGAGATGGCTGTTGCAAACACATACAAGAATAATTTAGGGGGCATTCACAAAGGCTAGATTTAGCCTCAGGATGCTTTTCTCCCCAGGCTTCCTGTAGAATCAAGAGAAAGCATTTCCTCTGTGACAACTTAGAGCACCTAAAACGAGCTCCCACTGAGACACTCTGCTGAGGATTTTACCACTCCCCACCGGCTGGGAAGATCCTAAGGCAAATATGCTCCTTGGGCCGAAGGTGGTCTTTGTAAGCATCCTCCTGCACAGCCTGGTTTAAGAAGGAGGAGCAGTGGATCAGTCACTAACAGATTTTTGAGTCATTTCTATGATTTTCAATCAGAATGCCACTGTAGGCTCACAGAATGCCACAATTCTTCCACTGACTAAGTACTCTGGGGCACTGTGTATGTACAGTAACTGGAAAACTGCAAGGATTGCTATAATATCAATAAATAACATACTGCAGGGCTGCCATACATTCAGAACACAAGTCATGGCAATCGAACATCATTCAGAGCAGAATACGATTTAATTAAAATGCTTGTGGATGTTATTAACAAAATAGTGCTATAAACTAACACTTTATTGTCTGTTAGCATACTCTCCCTAATCTGTCTGTATATGGGTGCTAAGTGGGCATACATTCCTGCCACAGCTCAACCAGGTAAAACACAGCTCTGATTGCTGTTTCTCCTGTATTTCCTTGTGAAATTTTCATTGTGGATCACATATTTAAATAATCATAGATCTGAAAGACGGTATAAGAGCTTGTAGCAAGTGACTATGAGTCAAGTGAGTGAAATTTAAGACTAGTTTCACTACACATCCAAGCTCTGAGCCAAGGAGAGGCAATGTCTAGGTGTTCCTCCTCTCATTCATTTAACATAATTTTCCTTCTGTTCCCTTTGCGCTTAATTAGCTGTGTTCATGGTAGCAGTGAGGATAAGACAATGGTATCTTTCTTTCTTGACAGGTCACCTCAGTCGTAGAAGATCTTGATAGTATAAAAGCTGGCAGGCAGCAACATTAATCTAGAACAGCCACCTTCTGTGCTTACACAAAAAACCTTCAAGTTCTATAGTTAGAAGAAAACAAGATTGGTAGATGGTCCCTTAGACTTTATTAACTTTATATATTACTGAACTGTACCTCCTTCTTGGCCATCTTTGAAGAATTTTGACGCCATCCAGTGAAAGGATGTAGTACTATGAGGAACATCTAATTCTCAGGATCAGTTGAGAGAATTTAAGAGAAGCATTTGTGGAAAGGGGAAGGGCAGCAAAAAGGCTCAAGAAGATACTGTAATGGAAAGCCAGCAGAAATGTGTCTTGTTCCGATGAAAATGGGAAATGCTGAAGAGAGAATGGGTCACTGTGGGCTACTTAGGGAAGTAAAAGTAAAATATGAACTGCACTGGAAACAGAAAACTGGAGGGCTACCAAAACAGGCTTTTATATTCCAAGTTCAGTGCCCATGAGAAAAGCAGGGACAGCATGAGGATACACTGAAACTGTTGCCAAGAAGTTAAAGATGGTATGAAGAGACTGTGTTGTATGTCCTGAAGGCACAGTAACACAAAGTGACTTGACCAAGAAAATGTTAATTGTAATTAATTTGTAATAAGGAAATAAATTTTGGACCAGTTCTTATTCCCACTAAAACTAATTGGACTTTTGCCATGACATTTATTAGGAAGGGGATTAAACTTTGAATAATGGCTTGGTTCAGAAACCACTGATGTAATTGTGAACTGCTGGGAAAAAGTAACTAAGAAATACATAACAAAATATCATCACTTCAGCTAATGAATCTGAGGTGTCCCTTTGGGTATTTATAGAACTGATGGAAGAACTAGTTGCTAAAAAAGCTACAGAGAATTGAGGAAGTATCGGGAGACTAATAAAGTGTCAGCATGCCACAAGTCTTAAAATCTGAATCAAGAGTAACTATGGAAACTATTGTCTAAATTGAAACAAATACTATAAATATTGAAGCAGAAGGGAAAAAATATTAATATGGAGGTGAATAGTATAGTGAAAGCCAAATATGACATGGGTGTACTACAGTATGCTAAACCAGACAAATTAGAGCGTTTACCCCTCCACTCCTTAAGATGAAGCCAGGAGATTTGTAGAGTACAGAACAGAAGAAAGCAAAGGCATTTGATGCTCTGCCACATAATACCTCGAGGGAATTACCAAAACAAGTCAGCTAGGGCTAAAATTCCCCTTAAGGTATCACAGGCTGGCCACTGAACTGTAGACAAAAAGTAAATCTGAACAGCAGTCAACATTGTCAAGGGTAAGTGGCTGGTATTATCTTTTAAAGGTCAAGATATGGTCCAGTATCTGGAGAATAGAGCGCTAATTAAATGTGAAAATGATTACTAAAGTAGGAAGAATGATTAACAGCACAGAGGAGAGAGGAAATACAGAAGGTTCTAGCTGTTCTCTAAGGATACCATGGAGCTAATAAAGTGAGGCCAAACTTGAAAGAAAAGCAAATTAATAAATGGTAATGCTAAGCATTAACTGTACTTTGTGCCCATTAGGCAACAAATAAATTTTAGGAAGCTACAAATGCATTATTTTTGTCTATGAAAGGATTCGTCTTTTTTTACTCATGCTTTCTAAAGCTGATCAGAAAAGTGGGAATCAGAAAGCAGCAGCATAAATAGCATTAAGAAAATGATAATTTGCTGGGTAACTTTCTGTTTTCCTGAGACCAACACTTCCTTTTAATTGTTTATGTTGCTCAGTTGGGAGTTGCACACTCAGGTGATAGAGCTGGAGGGCTCCAAACTCTGAAGCGTTCTTCATGAAAGAGGTCTTTGGGGGTTGGTAAGGAATGAAGGCTTAGACACTCGGGCATTTCCCTGCTTGTGCTGAGTCAGCCCTACCTAGTCTCTTTGGAAGTGGCTGAAAAATGGATGTTTGCAGAAAAGGAAGAGTAGTACAAGCACATCTAACAGTTTTCAGTACCTCTTCCCAGATGCTAATAATTTTCAGCTTAGGGACTTTGAATCACCTGTGGGTTTGGTAACTAAAGGATTTCTTTCCCATTAAATTTTCCTGCCTCTCCTTGAACCAGTGAAAGCTTTTAGCATCACCGCTGTCCTTTGGCCTTACAACTCCAACATAAATTGTATGAGGTACCACCTCCTTCTGTTTGTTTTGAAGCTGGTTGCTATTAACTAAAACTGACACCCTCTAATTCTTGTACTGCGAGGTCTGGCAAACAGTCAGACTTTGTCTACTCTGTTTGCTCTGCTCATGCTTTAGTGAATCTCTATCACATATCCCCTTGGTTGCCTTTTTCACAGACTGATTCTTTTTTGGGTTTTTTTTCTGGGTAGTAGACTAGCAACTTCCCCATGCAGAAGCCATTTTCATGTCATACTGTACAAAAACCTGCAATAGGTCCTCTGACATCAAAAGTCACAGGATTACCTCAGAATCGTATCTTTGGCATTTTAAAGTATGCTATTTATGGTCTTGCAAAAAAAAGCCTGAATGTATGAATTGAATGCAATTGCTGAAATTAAGTCTTCCTAACAGGGAAGGAGACATTTAGAGATGTGTGAACTACTTCATACCTCTCACTGGAGAGTTCTCAGAAATAGTGAGGACTTCCCAGTACTATGAGCAACATCAAAGCAGAAAACAGCAAGCAGACCCCTTTTTCCAGAGCTGCAGCCTCACTGATGGATCTTGTGTCAGGGTGCACGGCTGTGGTTGTTACCTTTGCAGAGAGTGGGAGAAAGAGGGAAAGAGACTCCAAAGCCAAGACTAAACACTGCTGCTCTGCCTTGGCTTTTCCTATAGAAAAAGGGGACACACACACACACACACGACCTGTGCCATCATCCTCTTTCAGTGTTTGAGGAGGCTCTTGCTTTACTATCTAAAAAAAAAAAAAAAAAAAAAAAGTTCTCAGTGAGATACTGTGCCTGGTGCTCTGAACTCTCATACATCAATGCCTGTCGCCATGCAGAAAAGGAATCTGTCGCACTGCACATTCACTGTACATAGTCACAGCTTTCACTTAGTGTCTTAAATCTTTTTTTTTTTTTTTCTGTCACCAGGGTGTCCTATGGTATTTCAAGAATATCTTGTATGCAATCCTTTGCAAGCATGTGCCTTTGCACGCTTGAATCGCTTGACGTGTCCAATAAGAGAAAGAATGACTGTGAAATTGCAAAGCATTTTTTTTGTGTGAAATTTCAGTACTTAGTTGCTAAGCTTAGTTAATGCTTCTTTTAGGACTGACCCAAAATGCTGGATAATGGTTTTGACCCTTCTATTTAACTGTCCTTTAATATTTTGCTTTTCTCCTCAAAAGTGACATATTAATAGAAAAGAAAGAAAATAAGGGAAAAAAAAATAAAGAGGCTGTCTCTATTTCCTCCCTTGTTTTTCTTTCCTGAAAACTGTGTCTGTAGCCTTTCTGCCTTCTGCTTGCACAGTCCACTGAGCAATAACACAAGTCTTTTTTTATGCCCAAGTGGGAAGGAAGAGCTGGAACTCTGAGTCTTGCTTCAAGTCTGAGGAATGAGGTTTCTTTTATAACTTGTAAACAAAACCCTATTACTGTGAAATACAAAAGTGTTTTCAAATCAGAAGGATGGGCTTGTCTTCCAGCTCTGTCCTGTACTCTGCTGCAGAGCAGCTCTCCCAACACAGAGTGCAACAGAGGCAGGGCAGAACTCTGCAACGGTGTGATGGTTAGCGTGCGGAAAGGAGAGGAGCACATAGCACCTTTCTTTTCCTCTTGCTTTTATGGCTTGAATGAGGTTGTGGCTTTTAGGAAAGAAGCCACACACCTCTTGAGCTAGCTGGCAGCCTCTCTGACTGCTGGAGAGAGGCAGCCCTGCAGCACGATCTTGGTGACCTGCCTGGGGGACTGTGAATGTCAGGCTAAGGCACCAGTGCCAAGATTGTTGAAACCATCCAGGCAAGACGTGTGTGCCACAGCTCACCTGGTGGTGCTAGAAAACACTGCTTCTCTCTCCTTAGGTGAGGTTGCAGTGTTAACAGACAGTCATGTTAACGACAGAAACTGGTAATAACATGTTTATCTAAATGTTAACGGTGTGAAAGGTTGCTGTCTCTGCAAGCTTTTGCAGTTTTAAACACGTGACGCTGTTGTCTCTAATGTTGTGCTGCCATTGGCAGATTTCCCATTACATAATGTTGACCCATATTTGTGATATGTGACATTTTCTGCTAAATGCTGTCAGGCATAATCTGTCACAAGATAAACTTTCTGATTATACACCAAGACTCTGTCATCCTTTAGCACAAGCATAACTGTGCCTCAGACAGTGCTATTCCTTATTAAGACAAGCAGAGCACTGTTGTTTCAGGTAAGCAAACCATTGAGAGAGTATCGTGTGCTTTGGGACTGAAATACTTATGACTAAATTCACCGGGTGGTCACACAGAATTGCATCTTGTAGTGATTTGAGCTTTAAAAAATGCTGAGCCCAAGCCCTGGTGATGGGAGTAGTGATTGGCCAAAGGCAGCACGAAGTCTGAAGTGTGACTCTGCAAAATACTGTCTCGGGCAGGTCCAGCTCATTTCATGCTTTAGAAAAGCGGAGGTGTGGAAAATGTTTCTCTGCTCTACACTTCCACTGATGTCTGACAGTATTTGTAGACTTTTCATCAAAAAAAACCCAAAAAAAGATGTGATGATGTGGGGAGATAAATAGATAGAGCTCAGACGGGGTTATTACTACAGGCAGCTGAGAAACATGAGGCCTTGGAGCAATGGGAGCACCCCTAAAGCTGTCTGCTTTCAGACAGCTATGCAAAATTCTTAAAAACCTGATTTCAGTTGCATAGAATAAAAAGTAGAGAAGAGAAAGGTATATAAAATAGAGGGGGAACAAAATGGCAGTTATCTTAGTATGCAAAAGCAGGGGCTGTTTCAAGTGGACTTTATACGATATTGTAGCAAAGCAGTCACAAGATCGTGAGCTGCTGAAGCGTCTACCACATTGTGGAAAGGAATCAGTGTGGAACATAAGGCTGAGAGACTAAATAAACCGTCGTCAGGGAAAGCAATTTTCCAGCCTTACGCAGAGGATGACTGTGTGCTAAGAACAGTTGCGAGACCAAGGAGAAAGGTTTGGCTTCTATGCAAGGAATGAATGCTTGTTAGAGCCAACATTAAAACCTGATGAATGCAGTCTCACCCACTTTCATTTCTTCTGCTCAGATTCTACATTCATTCATTCATTCATTCATATATCCCTCTCCCTTCCCACTTCCCCATTGACTCACACTCTCCCTCTTTGTTATTGCTTTTTTCATTTTCTCTTCCTTTAGGGTTCCTTCCCACACTTTCCATTTCTTCTCTGCCTGACTCCTCTGCACGCATTTTCCTTCACGGTGAAAAAACATCAGAGACAAAGAGGAGGCAAAAGTAGAAGATGAGCAGGGAAGGGAGGGAGGGAGAGAAGAGGAGATGGTGCAGGAAGGGTGCTCAGTGTTGCTCTCGCTCCCCACGGCACACTATGGATTTTTGAAGATTTCACCTAAAACCTGTGCCTTTTTCCCAGGCAGCAGCACTTGGCAGTGGCTCTGTGAAGGGTAATGCCAGAGCTCATCTCCTCAGATTATGTCACTAGAAACCACGGTAAAGAATAGGATAATCTCAGAGCCCAGTGGAATGCCATCTTTGAGTGACAAACGTGGCTGTACGTGGAGCTTGCTACCACACTGCATCAGTGAGGGCTGGTCTTGGGACTCTACATGGAAAATGGGAGCTTTAAGGACTCTCTGGACTTGCTGGCGTGCAATGCTGACCAAGAAACACCACAGCCTCAATCTTGTCGGCAGTCTGTGTGGAAGGAACCTCAGTTTCTCAAAGCAGCCGGTGCTGGCATCTCACAATGGTGCCAATTTCAGTTTTCTGAAAAAACAAAGAGATGCCAGGAATGCTTATTGTAACATGTGGTAGGAAATGGGCTGAAACCACTTTATCTGGAGACTGGAGATCCCATCCCAGCACAACGAGCTTGATCCCAACATCAAACTGTAACTTGGAGAAAGCGCTGTGCTCTCGCAGCCTGCAGGGCTCCTTCATCCAGCCTGTGGACCCGTGGTGAGGGGGAGATGGGCTAAAAAAGTTTCAGTTTGTTCTGTTACTCCTTATGTAACTTTTCTCCTTTTTCTGGCCTCATTCTTGTTCCTTAAACTGCTGAGACGGAGTCATTTCCCCCTGATTAGAAAAACAAAACAAAACAAAACAACAAAAGTGTGGCAAATTCATCACTGTGGGTTATTTCTTCTTCCTACAAAGGGAGTACGAGAGAAGCGTTCCGGGCAGAGAGCCAGGAGTGACCCATCCCCGTGCCCTGTCCTGCCGCCTTTGATCAGTTTCACAGCAGCTAGTATTTCCTTCTCCGAATTCCAAGATCAGAGTATGAATCCAGGCAGCCCTTCCCGTTTCCAGTGATTTATGCGTAGTGGTTTTGTCGTGCCGGGTGCCGGGCGAAGGGAAAGTCAACCACCCTGGGTTTCTGGGGGTTTGCGGCTAGCCACGGGTGATGGAATAACCTCGAAACGCAACGTACCCGCGACGCCGAGCGGGACGGGTGTGGGGGGGTCTGTGCCCGACGTCGGCCGTTACTAACGGCCATCGCGAGCTACGAGGGGCGGCGAGGCGGCAGGCGGCGGGCGGGAGGGAGCTCGGAAGGCCGCGGCGCCGTTCCGTTCCGCGGCGCCGTTCCGTTCCGTTCCGTGCTGCCGCCGTTACATAAGAGGAGCTGGGGGAGGGGAACGTTTTTGACGCGGCGGCGGTCCCTTTAAACGCGGCGCCTGGGGCGCAAGGAGTGCGCGCCTCTCTGCTGCCCGCCCCCCTTCTCCCCCCCCCCCCTTCCCTTACCGCTTCGCCGCAGTGACAAATCCGCTCCCGCCCGCCTCCGTCGAGCCCAGCCGAGCCGGGCGGCTCCGGGAAGCGCTGCCGCGCGGTTCTACGCCGCCCGCCGCGGAGCCCGCCAGCCCCAGCCCCCCGGCGGCGCGACATCAGGGAGCGGCGAAGGGCGCGATGGAGGCTCCGCGCCTGGCACACACCATGAGCAGCCCCACTAGCCCCTGCGAGGAGGTGATCAAGAACCTCAGCCTGGAGGCGATTCAGCTCTGCGATAGGGACGGTAAGTCCCGGCTCTGCACGGCTAATCCCTGCAGACGCAAAAGATGCGGCTGCTGCCTTCATGGATGCCAATGCAAATTAATCCCCGCGGCGCGTGGTCCTTTGTTATCCCCCACGTATTTGTAGGTGCAAGTGTTCCCCACCCTTCCCGACACTGCCGCCGCCACCGAGAACAAAAGAAAAAGGAGAAGGTTGCACCTTGCTGGAGGGAAGGGAGGGAAACCTGCCGCTCCCTAAGCCATCCCTGGCGTTGCAGTGTTTCCCCCTGGGCGAGCCTGCTGCACAGCCCTGCTCCTGCCAGGCATGGACGCTGGGGTTTATTCTGGGAGTGGCAACGAGGAGAACTGGAGCAGGCGCCGCAGAGAGTCCGGGTGCGGGGACGGGATAGCGGCCCGGGGTGGGGGGGGGGGGGCCGCGGTGCCCTCGAGGCAGCGTCAGCCTGGCATCGTCGGGAAAGGCCGGCCGTTGAACGGGGGAGGCGTGGTAGCCGG
>JANHGN010016878.1:0-20401 GCA_024605025.1 Megaceryle maxima
ATTGTAGAGGTTGGTGCTGGTCTCTTCTCACAGGTAATTAGTGACAGAACAAGGGCGAATGGATTCAACTGCAACAGGGTAGGTTTAGACGGGACATTAGGGAAAAAATTTTCACAGCAAGAGTAGTCAAACACTGGAACAGGCTGCCCAAGGCAGTGGTTGAGTCACCATCCCTGGGTGTGTTTAAGAGTCGTTTAGATGTGGTGTCGGGGAACATGGTTTAGGGGTGAACTTTGTAGAGTAGGGTTAATGGTTGGAATTGATGATCCCAAGGGTCTTTTCCAACCTGAATGATTCTATGATTCTGTAAAATGGGGAGAGAAGAGGGGAGAGGGAGAGGAGAGGATCATTGACCAGCTTCTTTACTAAAAATAATACTCTAATTCTGGAAAGAGTTGAAGTATATTGTGCAAAAGAAAATTACTTATCTGCTGGATATTTGATTGGAAGGTAATAATACCACACTTGTTAATCAGATACTTTGTTGTTGTTAATGCCTGATTTACAGCGGTCTTACATTGTGGAGTAGTGACTGATTGATAATTTTTGTCACTTACTTGGCTGAAGTAATCAGCATAGATTGCTATTATATCAAACTGTTATCACTTTGTGTTTTAATGCATTTTTGGTTTATATTTGAAATGGTACAAGTGTTTCATGGTAGTTCTACTATTTCGCTTTTTATAAGAAACTGAGGAATTGTTACAAAACTTAAGTCACACAGATCTGGTTTTATATCTGGTCATGAAATATATCAGTAACAATCACTTGATTCCCATCCTAGAGCTAGATATTCATTATTACACTGATCTAAGTTAAATTATTTTTGATTTCTTGCAAAATGTGAATCCTAAACAAGAAACCACAAAGCATACTTTTAGATATGAATAATGTCTTGGCCCTGGAAATCCCATTGAGCCACCAGGACATACATTAATGTCTACAAGTGAAAGCACAAATGGGTAGTGAATAACCATACAAGAGATGATTACAGCAAAGGGCTCCGGATTATGCTGATAAATACCAGCAAGATGGGGTTCCCACTGGAGGTTCAGTACTGACCTCACACTAACCCTTATAGATCTCTACTGGTCTGCACCAGTGTACATTCTTGCCTTGCTGCATATATGATAAACACCTCTGAAATGGCCTGGATGAAGGGATAGCATGCACCCTCAGTAAGTTTACTGATGATACTAAACTGGGAGGAGTGGCTGATACACTGGAAGGCTGTGCTGCCATCCAGCAGGATCTGGACGGACTGGAGGGCTGGGCAAAGGAAAACCTAATGAAGTTCAACAAGGGTAAGTGTAGAGTCCTACACCTGGGGAGGAACAACAGGTTAGGGGTAGATCCACTGGAAAGCAGCCCCATGGAGATGGACCTTAGCCTCATGGTGGACAATAAGTCATCCATGGAACAGCAATATGCCCTTGTGGCCAGGAAGGCCAGTGGTATCCTGGGGTGCATAAAGAAGAGTGTGGCCAGCAAGTCAAGGGAGGTTCTCCTCCCCATTACTCTGCACTAGTAAGACCACATCTGGAGTATTATGTTCAGTTCTGCTCTCCCCAGTTCAAGAGGGACAGGGAAATAATAGAGAAAGTCCAATGGAGAGCTACAAAGATGATGAAGGGACTGGAACATCTCTCATATGAGGAAAGGCTGAGAGACCTGGGGCTGTTTAGCCTGGGAAAGAAGACTGAGAGGGAATCTTATGAACGTTTACAGATATCTGAAGAGTGGGTGTCAAGTAGAAGGGGTCAGGCTCTTTTCAGTGATGCCCTGTGATAGGACTAGAGGTAATGGTTGCAAGGTGAAACACAGGAAGTTCCACCTCAACCCAAGGAAAATCTTCACTGTGAGAGAGCACTGGAACAGGCTGCCCAGAGAAGTTGTGGAGTCTCCTTCTCTAGAGACTTTCAAGACCCACCTGGATGTCTTCCTCTGTGTCCTGCCAAAGGTGTTCCTGCATTGGCAGGAGGTTGGATTGGATGATCTCCAGAGGTCCCTTCCAACCTCTATCATTCCATGAGTCTATGAAACTCACATTTTTTCATTCATATGTCTTTGGGTAAAATTAATATGTAATGGATACTGGCTATTGGAGTCTTCATGGAAAATTCAAATGGAATCAATAGAGCAAACAATAACTGAAGATCTGACATTTAAGGTATTGTTGGTATTTCTAGTTTCTTTTCATTCCAAATTCATCTTGATATTGAGTGTAATGTTGGCTTATTTTTCCTAAGAAACAGGTAAACACAGTAGATAAAAATGTCCTGGTACAAATGTTTCTGTCTTCTTTGAACTATTGCTTCCCTGACAAACAGTAAAACAATCCTTATAAGCTTGTTCCATTGTTTTGCAAGCAAATTATTAAAATATTATACTAAATAATCCACACCCAAAGCAGAAGGAAGGAGGTCATCCAGTCACAGGAATGGCACACACACGCACACACATACACTGTTTTCATATAAACCAGTGTTATTTAATGGTGTATTATTGTAGCTAATCTCTTCAAAGTGAATTGACATTAAAAATGCATCAAGTACTGTATAGAATAGCAATAAAATGAGGACTCTATAAAGAACGATAACTAGCCTTCATAAATAAAAGTGCTTCTTTGAATAAACTGTAACTAAACATCAATTCCATTGTATTTACTCCTACATATGTCCATAGATGGATGGATGGATGGATGTGTATACCTACACAATCACACAAACATGTATCTGCCCTGGTTACACAGTTCTTGGTGCAGTTTTCCATGCACACACAAGTATCTTTTGCACATTATTGGTATTTTTCTCTGTATTTTACTAAGCATTGGGTTAAGAAGAAATTAAATTAGCAGCAAGAGAGTTACTGTAAGGAAGAAACTGAATGTTGCAATGTGATGATTTTGGTGTTATGCTTATCATACTCCTAGGGAGACACTCGATTATAAATTTCCAGAACATCCAGCAAATACCATGTAGTGAATAACCATTAGCTTTTTTTTTTTCAATTCACAAACGTTATGTTGTACTTTGCTGAAAAAGCTTATAATAGAAACATGTTCAACTGATGTTGAAATTATATTTCTCAAACTGATTATATTAAGCTCTTTGCTGGAGAAGAGTTGTAGAAATGCAACATGATTAAAGTCATGATAAACAAAAAAGAGAACTTGAGGGAACGTATGCAGCATTTATGTATAAGAATTAAACAAGATGCACACAATAGAAATAAGAATATATTTTTCTTTACAGCATTGTTTCTTGGTTTTCTAAATGCATGAAACCATATACTTGTTTCACACACAGTACTTGAGGTACTTGCTTGGTTCCTTGGCTCTAGGAATATAGCTTTTTACATTTTCCTTGTCAAACACTCTGAGAAGGTAAATATTGCTGTTCCCACTTATAACGGGAATTTAGTATATAATATTCAAGATCATCTTGAATTCCAGAGCAAAGACTTGAAACTGATTATCAGTGATAATCTTCAGACCTCCAAGGAAATTACTTTTTCTTATGTCTTCCCACTTTGGAGCTGTTGGATGAAAAGTCCCCGCATTGTCCTATGGAAATTCTTCAGGTGGAAAAATGGATGGAAACATGACAAAACACCTTTTAGAAAGTGTAAAGGACTAAGATGAGGTTGGTCATTGACTTCATTGCTCCCTAGTGTAGGATCTGAGCATATGAGGAGGCTTTTTAAAAACTCTCAAGACTGTTTCAGAAATTAAGAAGAGAAAAGAAGGGAAAATAGCTTGTTCAGCTGTGTAGGGATGGACTGGCCCCAGCCTCTGCTTTGGGGAAGTTTTTCTGCCTTTTTCTAGTTTCTTTGCCCCATGTGGAATTGCTTGAGAAGAAAAGTTACAAAGCCCATTGCTGGGCTAGGTCTCTTGCCTCTCGGGGAAGATGATTTTTTGCCTCTCTCCTGTTAGCTGAGATCTCTCTCCTCAGCACCAGCCCTTGTTGATGCCCTTTTTTGTTAACGAGACCGCATTAACAGCCACGTGGAATGTGCATGTGTACATATGCATATGTGGACTCTATGCTACCAACTAATCCCCTGTCTCCCCATTTCACCTCTCCTTGTTCACTCACACTTTCATGAAGTGAGCAAGGCAAAGCAGAAACACACCTTTCTGCTTTAAGCCATGGAGGCAGTAATGAGCATGGGCATGTCAGACATGACCTGCACCTTCTGGCCCAGGTGACACATCCTCCAAGCCCTGTTTATTTCGAATGGGCACCTGCTGAGATTTCCTTAGGCAAAGTGCTTGACAGCATCACTGTGCACTCATGACAACTGCTCTTGCTCTACTGCCCCTGAGCATCTTCTGCAGGTGGGTCATTACCTCCTACATTCCTGCAATGCCCATTTAGACACTCGTGGTTGGAGCTGTAGCAAAATAGCTGGCTTGATTTGCCAGAGATGTTTCACATATTGTTTTGTTCAGACCATATTGCCCCAAGGAATGTTGGCCTTAGAGAAACTTTGGAATATATTTCTGGTTAGAACAGGTAGGTGAGCTCAGTTATTTTTTTTCTGTTTAAGACTGAATGACTGTGGGGAGCTAGGGGAGGAAGAGATAATTTTAGAGGAGAAGTGGAGGTTGTTACCTTGATTGATAGCTAACATGCCTTTGGCTCTCGGAGATAGGGAAAAAGTTGTGGTCTGTGCAGGTGGTTCAATTCACAGAATATATTAAGAGGTGAGGAAAATAACACATGTTTGTGTTGTATATTATACTTTAAAATGTAGGGCAGTCTTGTTCACTTTCAAATGCATTTGGAATCGTCAACTTCATCTATAACGTATTACTCTTGTAGGATGAGAAATGTACTAAGCAGACGTAGAATAGGAGTATCAGAACTGTCTAAAACCATATTTCTGTGACACTTTTACAGCACTTGGGCTCATATAGAGTATAGTCATTAAAAGACATGCAAGAATATAAAGTGAAAATTAATTTCTAAACAAGCTTTGTTATTTTTCCAGTGTATTTTAAGTTGATAAAATGCATAGAATTTGTTACTAATATTCATATTGTGTAAAATCCTGTCTGAAGGCATTGCCTGGATATCAATAACCAGATGATCTTCACTTGTTTTGACATTCTTCAGTTTAGCTGTCTAGTTCCTGAGGGACAGTGACTGCTTAGAAATTGGTGCAAATGAGGTGAAAAATAAACCATCTACACTCTGAGAATGTTCTGTCCTTGCAGACAAAGTATGTCCATTACAAGGGAACGTTTGACTTGTACAGTGAAAGCCAGTGACGTGTAGCTCATTGTAGATATTTTTGACTAGGCTATGAGCAGGCAATAACCACAGCCCTTTTGGGACTTTGGCAAATAGATTAATTGTAACACAGATGATAGAAAACTGAATTATATCAGATATATGCACACGATATAAGAATCCTGAAAAGGATTCTCCTTAGCACATATTACATATGAATGAAACACTCTTTTTCACTGTAAGTTAGTCTGTTTTGAGTTTGATACAAGTGTAAGAAACAGGACAGCAGGGAGCCTAGAAGTGTATTATCTTCCCAGACAAAATCCACACTCATAGCCTTGAGTCAAAATTAAAATATGTAAATGTTTTCTATGAAAGTTTTGCTAAGATTTTATTTAGCCATTTCTGTTTGTTCATTGGTTAAACAAGAAGGAAAGAAGCTTCCAGAATAATGTCCAGGATCTACAGGGTTGCTTGAGGGTTTGATAATGGCTTTAGGTGTTTTGACCTCCCCAGACCTTAGACCACATGAACATAATGCAAGTTTGCTATTGTTTATCGTTAGTAGGCAACAAACAACCCAGAAGTGTAATTAAGGCGTGCTGCGGTGCAGCTCAAAGAATGCTCTCAGCTGTCTCAAGAAGCTCATTCACACCTGTGTAAGAGAGATCATCATTTAAAATTTTTTGTGGGTATGAACAATATTTAATTATTGTATGACTTCAGCCTTGGTAAACTGGATCCTGACCATTAATATTAGTAGACTGTCCCAGATCAGGCATTACACTTCACTTGCCCACTGAGTGCCAAACAGCAGTGTGACTGAAATCATCCTTCTGGATAATTTCCATGGAACACATCCTCTACCATGGCCATTTTACGACTCTGAAAGATAGCTATAAATAAATACTGATAACACAGGTACATCTGCAGGATATTGATGCATATGTAGACTAGAGATTGGTGGCAAACGAATTAATGCACTGACAATTTCAGTATCTGTCTGTAGATACACTAAACCAGAACACTCTGACAAATACTTTGCAGTAAATATGACGTAGGTCTGAATTAAGAAAGCATTGTAATGATTTCTGATTATTTTCTCTCTAAGAATTTATAGATTCTTACCATGCTAGGTTGCAGAACATACTACACCAGAAGTGCTTAAACTGGTTTAAGGAGCTGATACCTGCCTCACTCCCCTTCAAACTCATTTAGGATTTCCATCGCCGTGCTTGAAGAAGTGTTTGTACAGCCATGGAATTGATCTGACTATGAAGAAACCTTTATTTTTAAAATTATGTTTTCAACAAGTATCCCTTGATCTGCTTCACAACACCATTCTTAGAGGTATGACAGGTGGGAGGAAATGAGTGACCAAGGGCTTTTGCCACCCAAGTGAGATACAAATCAAACATCCACCACTTCCACACACCTTTGTACATTCTTCCAAGGTCATGCTATAGTTCAGAATGCATGAAAAGAGTCATGTGTGATGCATGTTACTCATTTCGGTGAGGAACCCAGGTCCTGGCACAAATGCAAGGTGAGTTTCCAGAGCCTCCTGACACCAACGATCTTGTAGCAGATTTCCCAGGCTTTGGTCTGAGCCCAGCAGCTAGCTGGCCCTGTTTCCTAGCAATAGACTGCTGGGGATGATAGAGACCTGCCCAGAGGAAGGCAGCCATACCTGAAACACTATAAATGATCACTCCAAAGCGTCCAAGGAAGAAATGACATATCTCTTAGGAAAGAGCACTACTGCAGCAAATGGGACTGGCTGTGTTCACTTGCTTCCTGTGAATGGCATTGCCAGAACAGTGATTTATTGGTTTGTTGCATGAAACTCAAACAATAAGAGCAAGAGACTCAGCTTTTTTTCCATAGGAACTGTTCTAATGACAATCCTTCATGACATGGGTGGATAGTATGGGAGCTGGGAACATGGTAACCTTTTTAAACAATTCAGACACGGATGACTGATTTCTTTCCTGACACTGTTTTGGAAACATAAACGCAAGAGTCATTTTTCTGACATACTGCCAAGCCAGCTACAGTCTTAGAAAAGTTTTTAAGAAGTAAGGATGTCTAAGGATGTCTTTTCCATGCTCTTCATTATATAACTTGCTTTTAGGTAAGTATCACAGAACACCATACAGCAAGAGAGCCAATTATAAGTTAAGGAGAAAAGCGAGATTTTTATGGAGAGAGTTTAAGAGAAAAAGTGATTTATTGTCTTGGAGTGAATAAAGAAAAAAGGAGTTCCAGATAAATAGGGAGAAAAAAAAACCCAGCCACAAATTAAAAAGTGACTTCTGACCTCAGACTCAGGGAAAGGGACAGAAAGAGACTGGAGGAAAAATCTGGACTGGATAGGCTCTACTGTCTGCTGCTTTTTATTTTAACTATGACAAAAAAAATCTTAGTCCTCATTAGAGATAAGAAAAAATCTATTATTCTATACATGCTATGTTTCCTAAAGGTAGCAAGTTGCAGAGGGTAAGCTAAATCAACAGTTTCATTATTTCACATGTACTACAATGGGTGAGCTACTGTGTCTTTTCATCTCTTTGATTGCAAGACTGTATCTGAGTGGCAATGCCCTTTCTTCTAACACTAACACATTTTAAGAGACTATCCCGAGCTTTGATCGAATGTTGGAAAAGTGTTTGCACTGAGACCTCTTTAAACGAATGAAAAAAGAAGTTGTAAAGCACTGAATATCAAGTTCTCCTTTGGAGCTGTTTTATTTGAAGTTGTCATGGACATCAAAGATGTTGATGAATCAGTTCTTCAAACACCTTCTCCTTCCACAGGATGTCATTTATGTAGAAGGTAGGAATATGCACAAGAGATATTATTTTTTTCAGACAGCTCATTTTTTTTTAGCATAGTTACTGAGATGTGATATCTTCAGGGTGTTGTTCAGAAAGAAAAGTTAGTATCCTTTGGGAATTAAAAGGAATAAGGTTTGGTAGGGTTACAGGATCAGCTGAAAGTACAGACCTCCAGTAGGGTTTATGTCGGATCAGTTGTTTGGAAATGTATTTACAAGATTCCTGAAATCCTGTCATAGTCAGGGAATATCAGTACTGAGCACTGCCTCATATTTCTGAGGTGCAGTTTTATCCTGGTAACTCTTTAGGGATGAAATCTAGAGAACCTGTGAAAATTCTCTCTACACATCTCTCTTTTTAAACAAGACAGAAATCATATTTGACAATTTCTCTGATCTCTACCGCACAGTGGTGACCCCTCAGTACTGGGGAGCTCCTGGTATGTTGTCCCTTCTTGTTAACATTCAGAGCAAGTTAAATTTTGACTTGTGGACTATAGTCTTTTAGACAATGCCAGAAGAGGGAGTGATGTTACGATAATTGCCCATGTTTCTGAAAGATAGATTTTTTCCTTGCCATTGCTATCCAAATGCTATCAGTGCTTCACTCCATAAGCCTTATCTCTGTCAGAAGTGTCTATAAAGCAGGGAAAAGAATAATAATATTTTAAATTTTTATTTTATTTTTAATGGGAAAGAAGGAAGGGAGACCTGTTGTTCCAAAAAGCTCTATAACTTACTTTTGTTCACTTAGTAGCTTTATTCAATAAAGCACTGTGTACCCGGGACTATGAAAAAGAAGAGAAAAATTAATTATGGAAAAAGAACTGCAAGAGAAGTACTCTTAGTGAAACATTATGGCTTGAAAGAGGTGCTGCTGCAAAAAACTATTTACAGACAGGTATTTCTCTCTCCTGTTAGTTTTCACATGCTACCTCACCCAAGATTTATTTAAATATACTCTGATAAAGGCTCTGATTCAGAGCAGTTTTAATAATCATAACAGGGACAGACAGGCAAGGTAAAAAACCTATGTATTTGATCCCTTCACTTTCAGGTGCAGTGTATGTTTTGTTTGCAGTGTGTATTTGCACACTATGAAAAGGAAAAAGGCTAGATATATAGAAAGAGGAAAGTATGAAAATAGCTCTGAGAAGCCTCTGAGAGGTTTTACTCTACTAAAACTCTAATGGGCCACCAGCAGTGAAACTTGGGAAAAAAAAGAGCTGACCATGGCCAGAGTCAAGCAAAGAAAATTAGGTTTTGTGTAGCATTTCAAACAGATTAGGGATTGCAAATCCTACATAACCAGAATGACAATCCCATCTTGAAATCATCATACATTTCACACGTTCTAGCAGATAACTAACTGTAATCAGTCACAAACAGTTAGGGCATTCAGCACGGTCTTGCTGTGAGATGAGATTCCTTCTTCTGTTGCCAAGACAACTCAATAGATGCTAATGGTGTACGTTTATTTGGCAGCCCTGCTCTATATCACACTGTGGATATTAATAAGGGGCCTTCAGGCATTCATAAAACATTTAAAATTTTTATTTTTGCCATTATTTAAAGCAGCCATAATATACACATAGGTATAAAATGAACACTGCTGTCTGTGGAAAAATAATAGTACTGTAAAAGAAAGAAAATTATGCTAATAAAAAGAAGTGTATAGATCAAGTGAAGGATGGAGTCCAGACCAGAGCATCCCAGAAAGGCAGGAAAATACTTTGCCTTCATGCTTTTTCCTTGTGTGGACGCTCAGTTGCTGGGACACTGACTTTGCTATGCAACATGAGGACTGTCTCTTACTTCCTCACCAAGCAGTATCCTGGAATTATTCGAACACTGAACAGGGGATAGAAATTAAATGCTGATAGTGATTACAGACAACCTGCAAAAAATCAAAGTCAGCAGCTTATATGTGTCCAGCAAAGTAAGTAGCCCAGTCTCACAAATACTTTTAAGATTTCAAGTGCTAAAGTCCAGTTTTCATGTTTACCAAACTCAAAATAAGCCAGCAAAAGCTCAGCAACATCACACCCTCAGTTATGGATTAAACAAACACATTCTAGCAAAGAAGAGGTAAGTCACGCAGTGGAGGGAAAGAACCCATCCTGCAAGGACTGATAATACCAGTGCACTGCAGCACTTAGAGTAAACGGAGCGAAAGGTGAAACACATTGCAGGGTCTTAACACAAAATCAAATGTAACACTTTTTTTTTTTTTTTTTTTTCTTTGGAAAGCAACTTAAATCAAAGCAAGGTCTGCAAGTGCATTAGAGAATACATGTTTTAACCATAGTTCCTGCAATACAACTTTCAGCTACTGACGGATGCTAAGGTTGGAAACATCTGAATGGCTCCGTCCATATGTGTTTCACGGGTAACCTTATGGGTTAGTAGATGGCCGTGCCAAAGATGTGTGCACAGCTTCAGTGGTGAATGGGGCCCTGCAATAGAGACACAGCATTTGATGGCTCCTGATGCCACCGAATCTTTGCTCTTTTGTTGGACTGCTTTGGAAATCTGCTTGGGAAAGTCCTTCACCGAGATTTTCAAAGGCAACAAGTCATTTTTGCTGCTTGTTTAGTCATTGAAGTGTACAGGAAAATGCAACTAAATCCTCAGTTTGACCTTGAAAAATGAAATGCTTTGAAGTATAGGATTTGTTTCCTATCAGCAAAGTAAAAACTCTGTATGTTGGGCTTTAATTTGGTATTGTCTGGAGCTCTTTTATCTTGCCAGTTTTCCAGAGGACATTTATTTTCAAATCTCTGGGGAAAAGTAACTCATTTACTATTCCAAACACCTTGAAAGTCAACAGATTATAATACTGTGTTTCTGCCACTGACATTAACAGATGAAATAGAAATTATTATCTTTAATAAGGACAGTGAAGGGTTTTTTTCAGCTGGTAGTGAGAAGCAGAATAATGCTATCATATTTGTCCTTGGATTTCTGAATGCTTTTCAGAAATCAAGACCCAAGTGGTGCTGGACAGCTCTAAATTTTGTGCTGGGAAGTGAAGATGTTCTAAGCAAGAGAGTAAAGAGTTATGGTGAGATGTTAATGGGGTATATTTCAATTTGTGGTTACTGTTTCATGAAATTCCTATAAGTTGTATTTTCATGAATGCATCAAAATGTGTTTGAGGGGTATCTCTGTATATCAGTATTTTCATATTTCACTTTAAGAAGCTGCAAAGATAATGAGTGTTCTCTTATTAGTCCTGAATACTAAGTTACCACCTTTAAACATGCTCATAAATATCTACATTATCAATAACATTAGATATCAACAGCAACATTGCTTTGGAAATATATCACTGGAAATAAATTACTTCAAATATTCAACTATCTTAAAAGAAAAATTTCATGTGTAAATCAATTCAACCTAAAATGAAAAAATAAAAGGACTCAATTCCCATAGAAACTGAATAATAAATTCACAAGCTACTTTTAATAGTGCATATTGCTTCTCCTTTTCACTCTAACATTTTCAGAGTGGTCCTATAGGTTCTGTAAGAGGCATAGAAGTGTTTTCTGCCCAGAGGCTTGGCAGACATTCTTAGGAGAGCTTTTATCACAGAGATACAAACCTTTTCTTCCTAGAAAAGATTTCTAGATCAATGTTGCCAAGTGATCTGCTCAGAGCTCACAAGTACCAGAATATTGATTTTCTACTCAGGACTTGAGAAGAGGCAAAGCAGGGTGAGGGAGGAGAAGAGGACTGTTGAGGTGTAAAGAAGGTGGTGGAGCAGGGAGTGCAGCTGGGCACACACAGGGACACAGGAAACTCTGCAGACAGTGAAGACTTTTGAGGTGTGTGAGAGGTCTGAGAAGTATCAAAGTGGGGGAGGAGTGGTCACTGCCTCTACCCGACACATGGGCCAACACAGGTCAGTATGCAGGGACACTGCTGCTGGTAGCAGCCAAACTGCTGCCACATCACCTGCAATATGAGCGTTGCCAGTTGTCACAGTTGGGACAAGGTATCTTATGAATCAGTAAGAGTGATAGCCTCAAACAACACAATCACACCTGACATGGATTATTTGGACTGTGGGACCTAATAAAGCTTTGGAGTCTAATCTACATAAACCACAGTAACAGCTGCCATCATTCTTGCCATTGATAACCTTAGAACCACAACTCTGCTGAGTCTCTCCTGTCATCCTGCTTCCAGCCCCTTCCAACTCACATTATGCCTAAATGTGTGATGGTGTTTGAGTTTACCAGCAACAGGAAACACTGAAAACCTGTTGTGCTCTTCCACACTGAATTTCTGAAGCCTTGAAGCCTTTATTTAAAGGATCTTTGCTGTTTTCAAGTAATTTCAGTTCATAAGTCTTTTGTTGCCAGAAGAGTTAACAGTAGTTCCTTTTATATACTGTTTAAGGAATTTGCACATTTCCATGTGGTCTGGCTACTGAAGATGGGAACCCATACTCTACTGTCCTATCTTATAATATCCCCTACAAAACATACTCTAAGTTTTGCTGATTATTTTCTTTGGCTTGTGGAGTAAGCAGTCTGATAAAATTCTACCTTGGACCAAGAAATTTGCAATGGATATATGATCTGAAAGAAATACCTTCAAACTTCAGGCTGAATGCAAAACTAAATTTCTATCTTGGTCCTTTGGGGTGTGGGTGAAACCCAGTGGTACTCTTGTGCATGTGTGGAACAATGCAGCCACTAAAAACGAGGCTTTTTCCACCATTCTCCTAGCAGCACTTGAGTTATGAGCAATAAGTAACAAACAGCAGGACAAATAAAACCCCCATATAATCTAAAATCTAGCACTCTTTTTCACTGGGATCATGACCATGGCTAGAGTCTGGGGATGGTCTGCTACAAATAAACAAACAATGAAATTGCACAAAAGAGAGCTCAACTGTTTGAGAAAAGATGGGTCAAAATGGAAGGAGGTCTAAAAGGAAGCTTTCATAACAACTATGCATGGTACTTCTCACAACTGGAGTAAAACACACACTGGTTGACAGTAAACAGCTTAACCTTTGTTTAGTCCTGTATTCTGTAGCTACTCTCTAATGTTTGCAAATGAACACATTGCAATCTGAATTACCATCTTTAAAAGAAAAGGTAACTAAAGAAGGGATTCACCACTGCAGATTTACCACTGGAAGCAGATAAAGAAAAGCATACAGGAATTATTTATAACTATAAAGCAATGGATAACATATTTCTCAGCTGAGGAAATTGATATTTTTTGTTACCTTTCCCTTGAACTAAACTAACTGCTGAAGAAGGCTGGAATGACCAATTAAAATGCTTCATTTTTAGCAGTCCTTTCTTTCTGTTCAGTACTGTTTTTATAATTAATTTTTCCTTATACCCCAGTGGCTCCCTAGCAGAATTTTCTAAGGATGGAAGATTAATACATTACTAGATTAATATATAATTTTAATGTAATTTCTTGTACATACATGCTCACAAGCACTAGCAAGCAGCAAAACTAAAGTGGAAATAAGTTCTTTAGAATGTCCTCAGAGAACAGAGGTCAGACTGTAAACTGAATTTCTAATGGACTTACTGCTACAACATGCAGAAATTCCAGATTCCTATTCATCAGCACTCATATTCACCACAAACAGCGTAAGGGTGGGGGAAGGAAGTCAAGAAGCCAGCCTTTTAAGAGCCTGGCGCTAGCAGCAGAAAGTTGTCATCCATGTAGTATATGGCAAGAAGTCATTTCAATGGCAATTAGTATAACACAGCCAACCATCTGAGCAGTTACACGTCAAGCTATGGGCCATCAGAACACGGATTTCCCCTTTGCTGAAATCAAGGTCAGGATGCTGATGTCCTTCCATAATAATCCCATCCCCACCACATCCCTGCCCCAGCAGCACTTCCAGGCAGCCACTCCTTTCCCTTCCCTTTATGAGAAATGCAGAGGGAGGGGAAGGAGGTAGGGAGTAGTCCGAAGTGGTACTGCTTAACTTACATATCTGTCACATTACATTAATGGGGTTTTTGGCATTAACTGGGGCTATCTAGGAAAACTTTGCTGGGGATAGAAATGCTGCATTATTGTTTGGTGTCAGCTTCACTGTCTTGCACTTCTTCTGATTTTCTAGCTATTTAAAAAGAAAAAAAAATAAATAGAGAAATGAAGGAAAATAAAGAGAAAAAACCCAAGGAAAATAAAAAGAGAAAAAGACAAGGGAAAAGAAAGGAAAAGCGAAAAAGGAACATTTAAAAAGGGAAAGGGAAATGGTGCATTAAGGGCCACAGGCTGCATCTCATCTGCCGCATGCTGGTGCCTCCCCAGCACTGACTGCCCTGGAGGGGGAATACACAGGCACAAAGAATTCAGCCAAGGTGGGTGCACTGAGCACTGTGTAAATATAAGCACGTCAGCCACTGCTGGCTGAAAATTAGTATAATCAACCACAGGGTGCATTTCTGTGCATCTAATATACGCAGCTAATTACATTGAGCTATAGTCACCTAATGCTAATTTTAACATGATATGGTGAATGAAGTTACACTGGCTTAAGGTGCTTGGAAGATATTATTTCCTCGGGAATGAATAAGAAGTAGAAGCGATGACTCCAGCAATATGTATTAAAAAAAAAATAAATCATTCTTTCACGCTTCAAGCTAGAGATTGATACATATTTTACCAATGTCAGCTACATATTAGTGCCCAAACTGTTGCAGTATTTACCTATGCCATTCGTGTGTTTTATAGGTCCTATTTATTTCTTTGATAATGGGAAAAAAAAGAGAATCCCTTAGTTACAGTCAGATATGTTAACTGGAATGCATTGTTCAAGCACATTATTCCTCCAGACATCTCTTCAAAGTAACAATATAATAGGATATTGACTGTATATGAATTGATAGAAAGAAAAAAAGGCCAGTTTTGACCCAATCCTTGAACTCTGACAATTCAAGTTTTGATCAATAATGTATTAATTTAGATCCCTGAGCGGAAACCTTTTACCTTTTTTTCCTCCCACACTTTCTTTTTTTTTTGGTCTCTTATCTCTCAGCATTTCAAAGGGACCCATCATGGTCCTATGCAGTGAAATGGAGGCAGTGAAATTGTGAAAGGTTACAAAATCGTAACTTTTATATAAAATCTGTTATTGTGATGCTGTGAAAAGACTTTTTATTTATTGCAAAGATACCGGAGAATTGTGAGTGAACTTTGGAGCACTCACACTCTCATTATCAAACTAACAGCAAACACTATTTTTTCATTTGTTGCCGTCTGCCTTAGCTGACATCTTTCATGTCCCAGTGAAGCTGTAAGATTCTCAGCTCTAGGTGCCCTCTCAGAAATGCTCAGCTAGATATTTTTTGATTATTTCTTTCTGGAAAATACCATTTCTATCTCATGGTAGCAAATAAAATGGAAGAGAATGGAATTTTGTGACATACCATTTTACATGTAACTATGTACTTAGTTATTATGGAAAATGACATGAGTATCTAAGATCTAAAAATATTTTTCAATTGTTTTCATGGAAGATAGAGAAATCTGAAAGCAGATATATTCCATTGTGATTTAAGAAATCCTGCATCCTGTATGTCATAAACTCTCTGTGTGACTATGTACAAATTGTTTGGGTTGCCAATTAAGAAAGCCCTGGAGAATATGCTTAATATTAAAAATATGTCCTTGTTTATTCAAAGGGATTAACATGTGTTTAATATTGTATACTTTCTGACCAGGAAGCAGACTCCTTCTGGTCCTACAGTTCGTTATATTGCTTCAGTTCAGGAGCACATTTTATCAATGAGGTTTTTTGTTTTTCTTGCTGTTGGAAATGAGGAACTGAGTATTTCTCTGATCTGTCTTTCCACTTTGGACGGTAATCTACCTGAAGTTGATAACGTGTTATATAATGGAAATGTCATCTAATATGAGGCAGCCTGGTGCCACTGTAATACAAGGAATAAACAGCAATAGCTCACAATATAATCTAATGGCTTTTTTCTTCCACAAGTAAAGTCAGTGGCAAGGTCTGATGTTAAGGTTCAAAAAGAGAGAAAAAAATACATCATGGTTCATATATTTTCATAATTAGTCTCATGATGAACTGCAAACATGGCCTAATTTATGTGATGACCTGATCAAGTAATATAGATCGCTTAAATAACTGTGATGTACAATTACTGGAGACAAAACTGCAGTACTTCTGCTATGCATACTTTAGCTTGCCATTAAAGGGATTTCTTTTCATTTTAGTCCAAAGCTCTTAATCATTTTGCACAGAATTAGTAACTGTTAGAACAAAACTGGAGAAGTGGAAAGGATTCTTTCACACAAAATACTCCATAGTCTATGTGAAATTTTAATCATTATTATATCCTTCTAAATATAGTTACAGGTGCAGTTCAATATGAAGCTAATAGATCTGCTCACATCACATAGTCAAAATAGGAATGTATTTATGTACAAACACCCATGGATGTGAATTTATCCTGACCTGTTATTTAAGTGCAAGAATGAGACATAGGGAGAGCAGGGAGAGATGTTTGAAGTATTTTGGTGTTCTGTTTCTGGTCAGAAATTAATTTCTAAAGTAGATGTTTTGAAACATGACACCAACCACACACTGAAAGTGGCATTATTCAATGAATACTGTACTCTCTCTGTTTATGCTTGGGAGGAGATGACAGCAATTAGTGCAGTTTAAATACAAAGCCAGACGCTCAGACAAGATATGCCTTGGCATGTTCCAGTGCTGTTGGGAATTCACAAACAGGGAGCTGTGTTTAAGTCTATTTCATTGGTGAAGCTGAGGATAGGATAAACTCATCTATTGACATGACTTTAGAGCACTGATTTCATATATACAATCCCCCCCTTTAAAAATAAGACACTGCTCTTTGACTTGAACATTAAATATTAAAATTGAAGGAACTGAAAAGAGAGATGGATATAAAAGGGAGATCTTAATAACTGAATATTTTCCCATGAGCCTGCACTGCTGATCAAGGCAGCAGGGGAGAGAGTCAGAGGTCCTTTTAGAAAAGACTTCTTCTAAAACTTGGTGTCTACAGTGCAGTTAGTCATCCTGGGCTCCTTTTACACCTTTTGGCATTTCTACACAAAGATTCATACGGCCTTTTTTATACAGCTCTGTTAAGGTGATACATATCAGGAGCTCGAAATTCTATTTCTCTCCACTTTGATAAAGTTTGGATAACTCTTTCAATATAAGCATTGCTTGGTCAGATGAACTGACCACTTATCTGTGGAAGAGTGGTTATAATTTTTCAGACATCAAGGATAAAAGGAATTACAAGAAGGAGCTCCAGAGAGCAAATTATTATCACCTTAGAGCACAATTCACAGAAGTCTATTTGGGTACTGTAGAAAAGTTTTCAAATACTTTTACTAATTTACGATAGGGTCAACATTCTTATATTTGCCATCAAGACTTTACATTAATATTGATTCATTCCTGTTTTGCTCTGCTTTGTACTTTATCCCACACTGATGTAACATTAGCCGGGCGTTTAGAATCCTTCATTTCACAGCAATGTGAAGCTGCAGGTGGGAAGTGTCCCCACTTTCACCTGCCCCTGCAAGCAGAGACTTCTGATGAGCCTGGTTGGGCTTCTGCTTTACTTGTTTTAGGAGGGAGAAACTGCTCGCTATCATCTGCTATGGCCAGCCTTTACAGAGGTTCTGCACAGGTTATTCTCCTGGCCTTTCTGCACTCCTTCAGCTATGCTCTGGGCATCAACATGGGAGCATGTCAAAATCCAATCCTTCCTTATACAAGGTATTTTGAGAGACTAGTACTGAAAGCACAAAGTGAAATAGAACATTACTTCAATTTGGTAAAATTCCACACTGACTGCATTAGATGAAAAGGGTTTGTTTCATCTATGTGATTTAGTAAATAAGACACAGTAAAACCTGATAGTGAGTCTGTCTGATACTGAGGTAGTGCTGGGCAAAGAGATCAACTCAAGAAGTTCAACTGTGACACTAATGCCTACACAAAGATCTTGCATTTACCCCACTGGTATTTCTTGCATGAAATAGGCATTGCTAGAAAAAACAACAAACCAAACCAAAACAAGAGCCACTAAACAGAGACTGAAAACAAAAGCAAGAGGTAAAAGAAATTCAGAACATTAGAAAAGCACTAAAAGATAATAAGATCATTCAATTATATCTTCTTCTTAATTGATCTAAATCTACATCTTGTCAAGGTGGGAAGAGAAGGAACAGCCATAGGAAAAATATAATGAAAGCAGGGTTTTTAAGTGAGGTCAGCCAACAGAAAGGCAGAAGTTATCAGAACAAAACAGACCCCAAAAGCTAACACATGTCATTGGCCTAAAAACCCAATAAATCAGTCATTTGTTAAACAAACATCCCCTTGCAAAAAACCTATATATCAGTGAGAAAAGCAGATACAAGACTTTCACTGAGGAAAGGGAAAGAAATGCTTCTTTCTTGTTTTGCTGTAAGGCTTAAAATCCCAGAAGGAAGATGATTTACAAACTTAAATTTTTTCTTCTAAAAAAACCCCAGGGTTCTACTGTAACACCTTGAATTTGGCTTTCTCAAACTCCTTGGAGGCAGTGGGGAAAAAAAAATCAAAAAATATTTCCTATTCCAAATAATACAAATCATCTAGGTTAGGAGATGTTTAATGGCCTTGCCCATTCAGGGTATAGCACACAAGACAGCTATGAAACAGAACAAAGATGAAGCATGGTCAGGCAAAAGCTAGGCAAAGTTCTAAGATATTTTCTTGTGAAATAATATGGCCTTCAGTCCTCAAATTTGTGAAAGGAAGCAGATAGCTTTGAATAGTTGCTATTTTACACCTCCAGACATAATCCTGAAAGAGGAGTTATTTTTGATTCTTCCATTTTCTTTAATTGCAGTTGTGGAGAAGACATGAATATGCTAGTGGTATGCAATGGAATTTGAGATTTGAGATAGATTATATATTCCCAGTTGAGAACATTGAAATTGATTTATTTAAAATATAGCCTATCATTATAAGTCAAGGACTCTTAGAAACATAAGAGTTCAGAATTCAAATGTTATTTTTTTTCCTTTAAAAGTAGAAATTAAACATCCTTCTTTTGCTATATACAATCTAGATTAATGTACACAAGCTTTATATTGCATAATATGCTTTAATAATGAAGATAGTTGCTTGGTAGGATTGTTGTTAACTCATTTTGGCATCGCCCTAGGCAACATTGGCTCTGCCTCCATTGTTAAAAAAGGCTCTATTTTCTAAGGCAAGAAGTGGCATATTTTATTTTACCTGCAATGATTCTATATATAGAGAAAAATTTCTAGAGTAGTCTATGTTTAAATATAATTTTAGCACATTTGTACAAGGGAAAGATTGGACCCATGTTTACTGTACTAATTTAAGCCTTTAAGAGACCTAGGCTCAGTTTCCTGACTTCTTTACTTCTACCATGATCTACAAAAGGGATAGGTGCCCAAAGTGTGACAACGGTATGATTTAGATGTTGAAATCCAGAACCACACTCCTCAAAACTTTGGCATAATCTCTGGGTGATCTTCATGTCATTGTCTCAGAAGAAATATTGGGCAAAGTCTACTTTCAGACACTTTTCACTCATCTCTAGGGCTTGTGTCAAATGAAGAATATACAGAAGTTAGAAATTAAAATAAAGAAAGTCCTACCAACCAACACATTTTCTGAAGGTCTTCCACCAGAAGGTCTAGTATCATTTAAAAAACAATTAGATAAGAAGATAACTAGCCATTCTTTGGAATTTGATTATATTTAAGATTTTTTTTTCCCCTTCTATCCTCTACTAACAATAACTATTACTTTTCATAAATTAGTAGTGGACATTAAATATTGCTGTAATTATATTTTAGTGATTAATTAGATTTTTGAATTGATTTTATTTACTAAATCTGATTTGCTTTTGTTGAGTTTAGTTTGGGTTTCTGTACTGAAGTGTTACCACTGTTAAGAGATCTTGAATGCATTTCAGTTTCGTTTAACAGAAATGTTACTGTTTTTTAAAATTACTTTATAAACGTTCACCATCTTCAAATGCTAAATACTCAGGAGGCTGGATTTGCTTTTCCAAGTATAGTATTATGAGACATAATAAATAATAATTAAAATTTTAGTCTAATATATTATTAAAGTAATGCTGCTTTACTGTTCTGGCAAATGCTGTTGTCTAAGGTCTTCAATGAGCAGTATCTCAATTTAATGGACTCCTCATAAACCAATTAGGAATCTAAATTTATTTTTGTCTACATTTCCTAGGTAATTTTAAGCTTCTGGTTCTGTGAATTCAAAGCCTTTTTC
>JANHGN010016878.1:20456-62873 GCA_024605025.1 Megaceryle maxima
AAAATATATTAATGAAGATGACAAAGGAAATATAAATTTACCAGGAAATGTCAGCATTTTTACGCATACATATTTTAAGTTTTTGGAAGCTGGGAGTCTAATCATCAAGATTAACAGTGGAATATGGTAAAAAAATAGAAAGCTTCTCATATTTGTCTCAGGTGTTGACATGTTTCAGGGAGGAGCATCTTCCCAGTGACAAATACAAGACACATAAGGAAACACTACAAAATTCAGTTAGAGTCACTTTCCTGATAGCAAAAAGAAGTCTGAAATTTCTGTGAATTCTCTCCCTGCTGCTCAGTCTGTGCTGCTGATGAAACTGCACAACAGGTCTGGGCATGAGGGAAGTGCAAAGTCTGTGCACCTGCACCTCTGCATATGAATGGCCGGTTGGAGCCTCTGTCTGCTCCAGGAGCCTGGCTGGACCAGTTTCTCCCTTCATTTCCCAAAGATAACAAGGCTGCAGACATGTGGCACTTTCAGAGAAGTCTGTATGGCCCTAGGGTACCGTTTTCTTTTATTTGGTGTTCAGTAAGAGGCACTATCCTAATTCAGTTAGGTTATTTTGAACACCCTACCAATGCACTTTGTTTTCCAGAGAGTTTTGGTAATGAAGAGTACTGTATACTGAACCAGACATCCATTTCCTCTTGGCTGCTCTTCAGAAGCATAATTGTTTATACAAAATATTTTTTTTTCTTTTTCCTGTGAATTATTTAAGGATTCCTTTCACCATATGTAGAGACAAGGAAAGCAAATGACACTGACAGCTATCGGCCTATAGAGGTTAATCTCTTCTAAATGAAACATAAGGACAGAGCTTTCTTGTTAACTATAAAATATTATTCCCATAGGTTTGCCTATTTTCAGTCTTAAATATCAGGTTTTCACTTAATTGCTCGAGCATACATACACTGAAAACACCTATTCTGAAGAAATGTTATGCATACATCTTGTTACATTGCAAATGCTGATTTGTTGTTATCCACCTCCTTCATTCAGAGCTGATAATGCTTCAAGCAAATTCCTCTGAAAGACTTTGTACTGTAAGGTCCAAAGAGGTTTTTGTACATTTCTTAGGATTATGTCCTATGGCTTTTGTTTAATGCTCTTACCAATTTCATGTTCCTAAATAATACTAAACCACATGCTGGGATTCCTTTGCTTATTTAATTATACATAAAGTTTTGAGGAATTACGCTTAAATTTTTATAAGGAGATCATTATTTACCATGCATTTTGTTTCTCCTTTTGAGATATGGAATATCTTGAGGATAAGATGTGAACATACCACAAATCAAAAGAATTTAAATAGTGATCATATGTAAAATAAAAGAAAGTCAGGCAAGATGAAATAGAGAAACTGATGCTATTGCAGTTACGCAGTGGGTATCCCTGCACTTAAACTCTAGGGAAACAACCAAAATGCAATCCAAAAGAGGATATTTCCATTTTAAATTACTTATGCTTACATTTACATACTTTCTCACACAGTATGCACTACCATACTGCAAGTTCTTTTCACTGATTTTATTCACTCTTTAAAGAAAAACCTCATAAAATTCCTCATAATTGCAGGAAGGAATCTGCACAGATAGCCTCTCCAGGCTTGAGTGTGCAGGCCTGAAAGAGCTGTGAGGGAAAAGTCCCTTCTACTTGTTGGCTGAGAACTTTCAGTACAGAATCACACAGAGAACCCTATAACAGCATTATCACAGGGCCAAAAGAGAACACAGCATCAAGGAAGCTCTGTGCAGTGCCTGGGAGTCTGGGAGCTGATTTTAGGGCTACCCAGGGTAGTAGGCTTACAAATGCCTTCCATACACAAGCCTAGGAAGCCTCACCAAGATATAAAAGAATAACTAAATAACCAAAAGACATCCAGTGTCAGAAAGTATTCAGCATCTCAAGGGTGTATGTCTTACACTTCATCTGCGGATATATTCTTTTAATGCTTTGCATTTTAAGCTGTTTTTGTAATTATGTTTCATTATGAATAGTCCACCTTTGATGGATAGGTGGAGATGACACTGTTAATTAGGATTTTGACCCCACTTACTTTAAAGCCAATGACAAAGCTACTATTGACTTGAAATAGCACAGGGTAATGCTCTAAAGAGCAAGCTTTTATTGTACTCATATGAAATATATTGCTATTACCTAGACACTGCTGAAAGATTATGAGTATTCACAGAGAGACATGGGGAGTCAAAGATGCCTTTCATTCTGCTACAAAGGCTTCTATTTCAAACTTTTTCAACACTGTATAGTGAAACAATACTGTGAGTTGACCCTGGCTGGATGCCAGGTGCCCACCAAAGCCACTCTATCATTCCCCTCCTCGAGTGACAGGGCACAGAAAAAATATCAAAAGGTGCATGAGTTGGGATCAGGACAGGGAGAGATCACTCGCCAGTCACTGTCATGAGCAAAACATTAGCTTAATTTATAGTTATATGCATACAAATCAGAGTAGGATAGTGAGACATAAATAAAGCCAAATCTCAGAGTTGGCCAGCAGTGGGTCTGTCTTGGGACTGGCTGGTGTTGGTTCCATCGGACACAGGGGAAGTTTCTAGCAGCTACTTACACCTAGCTCCCCCCCCCAAATCTTGCCATACAAACCTGATACAGAAAGCTACTTTCATAACACATAGGTTTGCCATTTGAAGTGAGATAACTGTCAAATTAAATGAAACAATTTTACAGAGGTATGTTCATTTTCTATTACTATACATTCCAAAATATCACAGGAATTTTGCTACTGGCTTCAGCACACCCATTAATTCATTCCAGAAAACTGATAGATTTATGGAAAGTAGGTTTCAGTATGTTGCTCACCTCCCTATTTCAATATTATTACAATAATATTGTAATTATAACATCTTCCTTTCTGTATCTACATATTTCCTTTTCCACAGAAGGAAAAAGTTTATAAACAATGACCCTACTGTGAAGTGGATAAGGAAGAACATCAGTGGTAAAATTAATTCTTCCATCTCAGACATGGAAAATGAAAAGATGCAAGACTGACACGTAGAGTGCACTTCCCATCAGCTCAAAACTGTCAGGGGAGTGTTTAATGGGACTGGTGTGGAAAATATACTAGTGGGTACTCTAAAAAAATTAAAAATTGGAGCCTGGGGTTGCAGTGACATATTTTTTCCACAACAAAGCTGGCACCCAAGACCTTTACCCTATTTTGCCCATGTCACTGTTCATTTTTTCGCTCAGTTGTGCTGGAATGCTTTTTTGTGGGGTTGTTACAGTACAGTGTTACTCAGAGATTCCAAGAAAAAACAGGGAACTTCTAAGATACTGGAGGAGACAGAGAACATTTAAAGCAGATTTACTCATGGAAACATACTTTAAAGTACAGAGGGAAGAATGAATGTGTAAATTATTGACTCGTATAGTTTAGGCAGTAAGTTGTATTAAGTATAATAAATGAGGCCCCTCACACCCAGACTAGCAACCTTCAACATCCCAATCCTATAATTAAGTCAGCATCAGCTTTTATGCAAGAGTTACCTTAGGAAAAAAAAAAAATCTTTTAAAATAACAGTGACATTGGCAAAATGCTAAATTTTTTTAAAGTATGGCATTTTAGAGAGTTAGTGGAACAGAGCTGGGTTCATGCTGCTGCAGTTGGGGGGATGTCAGGTATCTAGTGGAGTTCTTCACCCATAGAGTTTTGGGTCCCCAATAAATCATGTCTGAAATTAGCTTTGCAGGGAGGCACACCTTCAAGAGCCTAGACAGCTGAGCTGCAATAGCAAGCAGATAATCATTTTTCCATGTTGTGGATTTAGCATGCTGCCTTAGGAACTTCACATTTTATACTCCTACGTACTTCCACATTTTGCCCTCTCCAGTGTGCTCTCTGGCACTGATACGATGCATTCCTTGTCCAGAGGAAGTCACTGGGATGCACTTAAGAAGAGCATCTGCTTTTGCTACAGCTGAAATGTCTGTTCTGCAAGCAGGACCAGCCTGCAGAGGGTAGATAGTTACTACATCCTACCAGGTGGGAATGATTAAAGAAATACCCCTGATCTGCACCATGCAAGTGATGGCCCTGCACTTCCCAGAGGAGTTAAATTAGTACAATTAAACCACAACTCTTGCATCTTAATTTCCTTCTGGTATATCTGGTTCAATCAGGCCCCTTCCAATGGATTCACTTTTCCCTTTAGAGTATCACACCAGCCTTGCAGATCAAAGAGGACATTTATCAGAGTCCTTTTCAATGAATACTTATATTATAATTGGGTTCTCAAAAACTAATTTAGAATACACCAGCCTATATAGATCTTATTTTCATTGCTAGTTGCTTTTAAATAAATGTCTGATAATGCCAAGAAAATGAAAAATGAATTTGCATAAAATAATTTTTTTAAGTCTGCTAAATGCATACAGAAATACATTTATCTGATGGGATATGTGAGGGAATTGGAATAACAAAACTCTCTTCTGTCTATAAAGATATATGGAAGCAACCAATTTATGAGAAATTATATATAATGTTATATACTTAATGATGGGAACTTAAGAACATAAGTCAATGATAAAATCACAATTAAATCTGCTTATATTATTTTCAGGGAAATGCAAGTGTATTATTGAGTAGGTTTTAATTTCCATACTATTAAACCCACAACAAAAAAACCCCAAAATTTGATGCAAACATTTGTGGAAAGTTGTAGAATTACTTTAGAAGGGTTTATGAATGCCTTGTTAGGGTTCTGACTATTTTAATGCACTGTTGACCAACCTGTTTTCTACCAAGAAAAAAAAAAAAAAAAGCCACAAAGGCTTGATTTGTTTTTTTGAGTTTTTTTGTTAGAGAGATATGCAGCCTAAAAATATTTTAGGCATTTAATAGCCTGAATTAAACTAAGAAGCCCACATTTGGTTCATTAGCTTGCTCCTCAAATAGAATAAGGGTTCACCTGAATTTTGCATGAAGTATAAATCTACTGTAAAAATCTTGATAAATATGATAAATCTCCAATAGCAAGAATATTCAAATGCTACTGTGATTAGCTTAGTTTTAAAATAAGTGGGAAAGGATGCTCTAAGATAGCAGGAGCATATAATTAAGTTGCACGGATTTAACATATTAATTCCAAGCTAATCATAATGGTATACCTATCCTGTAGCTAGGGGCTTCCAGAGGTGTTAGAAAATACATTGTTATTATTATTACTGCTACCAAAAAAATCAGAAATATTCTCTATCTGCTGTTGTAGAGTCCTTTTCTATTACATTTGTTTCATTTCTCAAAAATGGGGATAGGTTTTCACAAATAAGAATACATAGCTTTTTCACAGTAGGCAGACTAACAACGAGGTAGAAACAGTCAAGAGAGACTATGTGTTGCTGACTTTAAAATTTCTTTTTACCAGCATTGTTCTACTACTCCACTCATCTGATGTCTATATGTCCTCTGAACTGTCTATACAGCAGTGACAGCTGCTGGGTCCAAGCTGGTGGTACTCATGGGGTTGGTTTTTGTAGACTATGAACATACTTCAAGGTAGAGCTTTATTGAAAAATATTTCTGGTGGACGATATATTACAGTTGAAGCAAATCATTGTGGGTTTGAATGGACCTATTTAGATCAATAAGTGTAATTGTGTATAAAGTTGATTGTCCATAACGGACAGGAATTCCATTTATCCTTTAGGATAGGTGAGCTGTTTGCTTCTCATTAGATAACCTGCCATCCAAACATGCAGACGGCAGTAGCACCATGTGGTAATTTATTCAGCTAGAACCTTTACCCACTGTGTAAACTTGTCTGAATCCCATATGACCTTTTCTGTTGCTCTCAGACTGGGAAGTGAACTGTTAAAGAACACAAACCGGCCAGTGTTACAGATGGAGTTTGTGTTATGCATGCCATCAGCACACATCACTTGTATGGTAGGGATGGCTCTACTATCTACCTAGTTAAAATGTAAAGTTGTTGCTTTCCAGACTTTCATATAATGGGAGATGTCCACTTTGTAGATCATTCTTCTGTCATTGCCCTTACTAGAGAGGGATAGACAGGTTAAAGAAAAAAATACAACTAATTAAGATATTTTAATAACACCACACTTTGGAATTTGGTAGTTAGATTCTTTTGTGTATTGTAATAGGCGGATATTTAGTCTGGAATAAACAGAACCCCTTTTAGTGATTTTTAAGTTGAAAGACTTTTCAATAATATCCATAGTGTTGATTTCTTTTTTTTTATGTCAAGGTCTGATCTCAGGTTATTGTAATATTTTTAACAACTCTACTGAAGGAAACAAATGGTTTGGACTTCTTGTCTTATATTTGTTAATAGTAAAGATAACACAGCTTTAAGCCCAGAGGCTGAAAGTCAGTTTCACTGCTAATAAATAAATTAAAGAAATTCAAGATAGTCACCTTGATCCAGTCAACCCCTTGAACAGAAATATCAGGCACATTATTTTTAAAATCTACTAAATTCTGCAGAGAAAAATCAGAATTTCCACAATTTGCTTAGTTTATCCCACCAAGAAAAAACACTTTAAAGGCATTTTGTGCCATCGTATTTCTGACTTGGACCTGACCATCAGGCTCAGAGACATTCAAAATTTATTATAAATGGAGGTTATTCCCAAAAGTATATGACATGATATTTTCAGGCCACTTGTTTTGAAATAGAGAAAGTTTTTGTCTCAGGTGAGTCACAGATTTAAAAGCTGACTAATGTGTCAGGATGTGTGAGGTATGCCTCCTCTGAAGAGCTATTATTACAGAGGTTTGGTGTTAAGACAGGTAGCGAACATTACTGAGATAATATGAAGACACTCTTGGCCTTTGTCAGCAGTTCACACCTTCCTTCTCACCATAAAATTACACTTTAAAATAAGAAGACCTGGCAAGGATCTTATAATAAATTGCTTATCATGATCAAAAAAAGCCTTGGTGCAATATCCTCCAAGATACATCAATAAATAACTCTTCAATACAACTGTATAATTTAAAGGCTAATAACCCTTAATGAAAACTAACTATGCCATATTTGACAAGGGCTCTCTTAGGTCAAGCTCTTTGCCTATGAAATAGGCAGTATTGAATATATTGAATAATTTGTCGCATTATAGCTTTATATCCAAATTGTCATGTAATGAAGCAATCCTGTCCTTAAATAATAGAATTTCCACTGGACCATTCTTCAGATGAGAACAGTTTTCAGAATAAAACAGGAAGATCTATCTTTTATGAACCCCAGCAACTTCCTTTTAAGAGAAGGCAAATGAACTAATGGTGAGTTACTTTTTGTCTACCAATAGTTATATCCATGAGATCAGCTGTGCCTAAACTAGTTGCACTTAAGTTCTGGATACCATGGCATATTTCTGTTAGTGAGCTTAATAAATATGTGTTTCTGGGATACTGAAAAAATTCTATTACTTGCCTGCAAGGAACTGGAAGATTTGACTCACAGATTCATTCCCAATACACCAGGGGGACTAGAAAGAGATTTAGAAGAAGCTGGTGAAAATATTTTGAAGCACTGCCCTATATAGAATAATTTCTAATCAAATATCTATGTTATCAGCATAAATTTCCCTTGACCTTTGCTTCTCATATATATGTAAATTAATAATTGAATGTTTATTGATATTATTATTTGATAACGATTATAACTATTACTCCATCTGCAATTAGGGGATAAACCAAGGTCTTCCAAGGTCATTGGTAAAGTATTTTTTTTGATTTCAAGAAGCTTTAAAGAGGTCTGTCCATCAGGGGGTTAACGCTTAACTCTTGAGGAGCAGGGCTGTATGAAAGATTACCAAATTAAGCATCCAAAGAAGCACTCATAATTATTACTCTTTTTTAAATAATCTTGACCTGCATGTGACTGCAGGGTAGATATCATAACAACTGCCAATATGCTATAAATATGAAGTTCCTGAGCCTCTTGGAAAGTCTGCAAGGTAAGAAGTAGTGACAATTTGTAAATATTACTGTGTAATTTTGCTGTGTACGTATTCATGTACAATACCAAACTGATAATGACACACTTATTTTTTGCATCTGATTAGCCACGATACAAAAGCCAGAGGGAAAAATGTATAGTCATAAGATTGAACTTTCACAAGTGTTTTACTTCTGCAGCATTAGTGGTATTTCTGAAGATTCAAATGGGATTATTCTTGAGTTATTTCAAATGAAGCAGCAGCATTAAAGCTGAGAGTCCAACACAAGCCAAAGCAGTAACTATACATTCCTCTTATACTTACACAAAGATAAGCTTCATCCTAAATTAAGTTTTAATTATGAAGTATTTCACGATAAACTGGTATTTCTACATGTGTCCAAGCTTACACACGCTGAGGTCTAGAAATTTACTTTTCCCTAATAGCAGTATCTAACCCTGTGCAAGAACATCTGAGCTGTTCAAGAAATCAGAGCTTCTGTTCTCAAACCTTATGAGCTGGCATAAAACATTAAGTTAATTTTCAGGCACTATATTTATTATATATGAGAAGAGATAATAAGGTGTTATTAATACATAATAAGTATCATATATTAGGAAGGTAATGAAGATGCAGTCTCTGAATTCAAACCCATTTAATCATTCCACTGTTTTATGCAACAATTTTATTCCAAATTTTATTAACAGTTCAAAAGAAATAGAATCAATACTTCTTGAATATTTTGTTTTGTAGATATCATAACATTGCCAATCCTTTCAGTGAGTCTCAGTAGTATTTTCTAACTGAACTCCTAGAGATACGTGACTATATCACAAATGCACACATCTTTGCCTTTAACAGAAGGATATTTTTGCAAAAAGGAAAATTTAATCTGGGACCATACCTTCAGCCTAGGAAGTCTGAAAGCCAAAAGGTGACTTCAGAGCTACACACACTATCTACAGATCAGTCTCATGGAAGCCTGATTCATGCAGTTTTTCTGTGCTTGAGAATGGCAGTACTGTGGATGAGTTAGAATACCCCGTTTCCTCACTTCTTCCTCAAGTAGATTTTTAAATATTTTATTTCATTAACCTTTAATTAAGTTTTTAAGACTCTGTAGCTCATTGGAGCAGTTCCAGATTCCAATAGCAGGTAAATATTAATATTATTCATCACTGTCATTCAAACCCGATACTCTCTCCTACCTCTGTTGTGAGTTCATATCAAGAAAGCATCCAATTGAAAAAGTTATATATAATTAATGAATGAGTTTGCCTGCGGTATTAGAAGCTAAATATTGAGAGGAGGATATATCAAATCTACTATGTTGAAAAGTTGCTGAAAAAGGAGATGCTTCTTTAAATAAGACCAATAACAAACACAGGCAATGTGCTAGAGTTGTTAATAATAATTGTTACTACACATTAACACATCACACAATTATAAACACAATTATAACTTCATGACAGCTGTTAAGAGCAGAAAAATCTCAGACTAAAGAGCATCTTTATCTTGAAAGATTTCAAATATGTAGTAGTTGTAACAAACTACAGAAATTACTCTTGGAAACAAAAAGCAGTGGAAAATATTGTCTATGAATAAACCTATCACTAAGGTGTCCTCTCCTTAGCTCGTGCAAAATGAGGGTTTAAGAAGACAGTCACTGGCTAGCTCAGAGGTACATACCGAATCTAGAAAATCTGCTTGCCCCAAGAGCTTCTGCAAGCCCTGCACAGCCCAGCATCACATGGAGCATGGAGCGGTGCCTCAGAAAGCAGACAAGAGCCTACATCTCCTTCTTTTGGAAAATGTGATACTTCTTACCAGGGCACACAGACAATGTAAGGTTCTCAAACTAATTTTTCGTAAAAATTACTATAATTATTTGACAAGTGCAATGGTGTTTTTACAGATAGTGAGTTTCTTGAATTTACATCTCTCATACAGAGAAAAGACGAAGCATTCCCTAAGAGCTCCCAGTGCCGTAAACATTCCCTAACATCAGGACAGAGCAGCACACAGTATAGAGCAGAATAAAAAAGGAAATGTAAGAAATTTTGAGGATATTGCCTACTGGACTTGGTCTGATTATTTTTTAGGCTTTTCCCAACTTACGTGACTGGTTTTGTTATTTTCATCTTGTGGTTTGGCTTTCTTTGGACAAGGAGCACATACTTTGGAAAACTAATTTAGTCAAATGCAATTATGGCCTTACCATTGTATTTCATTGTATTTCAATAACAATTATGCTTTCCTTAAGCGTGTGAGATATCCACAGAAAAACTTCAGACCAACAGTTATTCCTCAAAGAGCAAATAAGAAAAGGATGCAGCATTTTAGCATACTAGCTTGTTTTTAATGTGAATTTATTTTGGTAAATACACCATCTCTATTGTTGACATCAATGTCCTATATTGTAAATTCTAAGCATTTCACAAATGTCAATAAATTAAAGTTCTGAGGTATCTGAGTGGTAAAAAGCTTTTTCAAGCAGATGGAGACCCACAGCAAAGATTTATAGATATTAAAAAAACCCACTCAAGTGCAACTTGCTGCAACCTGAAAGGTAGTTTAATTGAACTTATCCCTTCTGACCCTACTGTGAGATTTCAGGAGTGGAAGAAAACTTGCAGATCTGTATCATGCAGCCTCAGAACAGCTCTGATACTGGCACAAGAGGTGGCTGAAGAGATGGGAGCTGGACTGCCTATTCTGACAGCTGGCAGCCAGACAATCTTTCAACTTAAAAAATCAGCCCTGGCTGCAATGTCAAACCAAATGCTTGTCTAGTGGCAACTCATCCACTTTGCATGTTGACCTACAAGTTATAAAATAACTCCTGCAACACCAAAGCCACAGATGAATGCAAACTTTACATGAAGACAGAAGTCTCAAAAAACCTCACTAATAATAGCAGAATTACATCTGACCCATCTTCTTTGCTATACGTGAACAGCAATATCTGAATGTGGGAGTTTGTATGCTGGAAACATTTCTTGGGCCTCCAAAAGGAGTTACCACCTTATTTCAGTTTATACACAGCACTTGAGATGAAGGCAGCTGAAAATGTACTGCATGCTACAATGCCTTTTTTCTCTTCTTTGGGTAAGGGTGGAGGCCTTTTCCTTCAGACACGGGCTGCAGCAGCAGGTCTCCTAGAACAGTCTGGCACCGGTGGGAGGTGAGAGGGGAAAAATAAGAGAGAACTTTACCTTTCCATACCCATGGCAAGGAATCCCATGGCATTTTCTGTCACTGTACCAAAGTGCTGTACCTCTTCCTGTACCTACTGCCTAAGATTCTGAGGTAAAAAGTTATAAATAAAAATCTGCAGTAAGCAAAGAAATCTTCAAGTGATACTGAAAATGTTTGAGATGCTGCAAAGATGTAGAAAAAGAAATACGGTAATTTAAAACAAGCTACAAAAGGAGTATGGAGGGGTTCAGAAGTCTCTTGTAAATGAAAGGTCATGATCTTCTAACTAGACAACTTTCATTATTTTTCCTACATGATTTTAAAATGAATGAGTTAAGCTATTAAGATCAAACAAGGGAAAGGAGGTACTGTACGTTTAACTTTCTCTGCTGTCTATGCAATTTATTAATCCAATGTAGAAAATAAAATCTTCACATAACCAACCAGAGATACACACGAGTTATTAGGCAACACTATGTTTTGACATTTTTCTTCTTACTTTTTATTAAAAAAATAGCAGAAACATTTTGAATAATTGAATAAATGAAACTTTAACTCATTCCTGAAAGCTGCTGTCTTGCACAGATACGGAAAAAAATGTAAAAAGTATGTTAGTATTTAAATTCCCTAAACTTACTATCAAGATAGTTTCAATGGCCCTCAGTAGAGTCCTATCCCACATTCACTTCAACAGAGTCAGACAGTTCTAGTATCTGCTTCTCCCTCTATTTGTGAAAATAGATGCCTGGGGACAGTTTCTGTCAAGAGAAATAAACCTCATGAACCAGATAAAAGTGGGCAAGCAGGAAGCACATTAAAACCAGCATCTTTCACCATGAAAAGAAAGTGGTAAGAGCAGATCCTTGCTTTCTATGACAGATGATATACTTGTAAACAAGCATTTGGTTAATAACACTTTATCTCATCTCCAGAGAACCTGTCTGGACAATATGATTTGAGGGTTTTTTTATCTTCAGAGAAGTGTTATTTTGTGTTTTAAAGAAAAGGGAAAAAACAAACAAACAAACAAGAACAAAACAAAGCAAAACCAACAAACCAAACAGATTTCTACACTGGCAGAGCTTGGGCTACTTTTGAGATAGAGATTTGCATCATTGCATTTAAATAGTGGCTTCATTTCTAAGGGATTGTATATATTTGGGTTACTGCTCCTTAAGGAAAACTCATCCAACTTGGATGTGTACTTGCTGGCTGATGCCTATCCGGCTGCTGGTATTCTGCTCTGGAAATCCAGTGACGCCGAGACACACACTGATATTCAGCAATAGGGGCAGATCATACCAGTGACCTCTGAATAGCCAAGGGTGTTTAAACTGGAAGAAAATCTCATATCACTCTGCACGTGGTCAAAGAGCTATCTATTTATCTGACAGTTATGCAGCTATTTTAAATTTGGCATCTTTTGAATACAAAACCATGGAAATTACTTATTCGAAGAAATGTGGACCAATGACTTTGTGTGCCAGTGCCAATTTTTAGAGGAATACTTTATGTCTGCTTTAGTTTGAATTGCTGAGACTCTGTACCCTGAGCTAGGGCAGAGTACCTCCTGCCCCTGCAGTTTGGAGGCTGCTTTAACAGCCTGCTGCTTCCACACAGCAGGACACTGTGGAGTTTCTTCTGGAGTTTCTGAATGATTTGGTTCATAACACCACTAAAAACTTCCCAGAATAACGTTATCTCGTAGCACATCATATATCTAAGAAATTGGCTGTTAGGAATGCAGTTTATGTATTTAACATTGTAAACTAAAGAGGCTTTGCACTGCTGTGAACAGTAACACATGAAATGTTTGAAAACCGTGTCTGGCTTAAGTTTGCCTGAGTTTTCCTCTTAGCCCTTTGAAAAAAGCTTCTAGGCAATGACTGGTGAAATCAGATGGCCAACAGCAACTTTCTCTATTCCTGAAATGAACTAGAAGTACATAATATATGACTAGTCAGGGTGTCTGGCTTTGAAACTGATAGCAACATGAATTATTCTTGTCCCTTTGGAGGGACGGATAATATCATAGCTGAGATTTGTAAATTTATCCCCTGCTCATCCCTCACTGCAATTTGTGCTGCTGTGATTTTGTGCCTAGACCCCTCTGAGCAGCTCGGTTGAGTACAGCTCATGAGCATTAGTCAGCTAATGTCATCCTTGGCTCTGTGGACTATGTTTTATCTTGAAATGTGTGTGAAAAAGTAGACAGTGTGAGTTAACCCATACTTATCAAGACTGACATAGTGAAAGGAAATTCTGTTTAAGGAAGACATGGAAATTTAGCTTGCAGATGACAGAGAAAAGATACATTCAAATCCCAGAGTTCTGTGGCCAGTGATGTCTCTCCTTCTCTGACAGACTCCCATCTGTTGCCCTTTCGATGGTCATTTGTTGCTTCATGTCAGTCACTCTTTGTCCTTCTACAGGCTTCTCTATATGAGGTGAGGGGTGCAGAATACTTTTCTTAGAATTTCTAGACGTCTAGGCACTTCCCCAGGAGAAAAGAGTAATGAGAATTCAGCCTTGTATGTTTATGTTTTGTTTTGTTTTGTTTTTTTTCCCTTCTGGAAGTAGTGCTTGAATCACATGAGGAGGAAAAACAACTGACTTTTCTCTTTTTAATGTCACACACTCACTTATGTGCACACAGACTCACACACAAAATCATACAGAAGCAAGAGAGAAATGCCTGTAGGGTTCAGGCTGAGTTGAAGAACAAACTGGTTTAATGAATATTTTGATCAATCTTGCCAAATTGATTTAGAGTGTGAGTGCAGTCTGGGAATTTTTCTCATTAGTACTGAACTTCATGATAGAGGAACATAGAGTGGTGAGCTCATTAGTATCAGCCTGCCTATGTCTGAAGGCGTACATGATGACAGGATGACACAAGTGACAAGAGACAGGGGCTGTGGTGCTGCATGTTAAAAATATCCCTCGCAGTGTTGCTCTGAAATATTAATTTTACTAACATAGTTCTTACAATCAGTTATATTGAATTAATAGAAGAATGAGGTGATTTGAAAGTATTTCCCTAAAAGGAAATATGCCGGCTCCTGTAGCGAAGAGTGAAACAAACACTGTAGCATCTGTTCCATCTGCCTTGCACTAACAGCTTGTTTGCTTCCTAAAGAGAGGTAGGCATCAGGTATGTTACAACAGAAATCACAGTTGGTTCTCTTTACGGAGCACTAATACACGAGATTGCCAGAGAGGCTTTACCTGAAATAAATCTGTGTTCTTAGGAAAGCTTTGTTACAAAGAAATAAATGAGTAAAAAATAAAAGCAAGAGTAAGAGCACAGATGAAACATGGAGACCTATGATGCTATGATCACCTGGAGGCCTACCTCGACCTCCCTTGAACATAGCCAAGGCACGGCAGCAGCTCCAAGGAGCCCTGGAGTGACCGCTACAGAACAACCTGCCAGCTGAGAACATTTCTTCCTAACCCCCGTGAGTTAGTAGTTGCCTTATGGCATGAAGTGTTGGACTTTATGTCCTTTATAAAAGCACTTTATGCTCTCTAATGTAATGTAATAACTTATTATTATACATAAAAAAAGTCCACACTTTCTAAATCCCACTAGATTCTTGGCCTCAGTGCTATAGCAAGAAGTCCCACAGGTTAATTATATGCTTTGTAAAAATGTCTTAATACATTTTAAATCTGTTGTTTTTTAATACTTTTGAAAACTCTTTTCTTACTCTGTAGCAGGAATATTTGTACAGAAGCACAGCTCTACCATATCTGCTTCATACATTTACCTCAACTTTTTCCTGGTTTTGGCATGCTTGAAACTCATCATGACTTCAATATTTTTAACACTAGTTTCTTAATTGCGCTGACTCTGTTCTGTCTTTGAAACAGGAAAATCAGAAATGAGCATGGCATCTGAAAAGTCTTCTTTGCAACTGCTTTCATCACAGAGATTTTCTAGTTTGTTCCTTGCTTGCTATATCCTAACGTTTTTGTTTCTTTCTTTGTCTTCTCTTACATTGACCATGCTACTTGCAGCAATAGCAATGATTTCAATTATTTTCCTAAGAAGTAATTTTTAATTTAGAATTCCAGGTGTAGCTTATTCTTCCTGGACTAAAGGAAATTAATTTGAGACAAGCAAAATGTTTGGTAACCTCTGTTATTTGTTCCTTGGCCATCCAACTCCACCTCAGCTTGCTCCTTCCAGAAAAGAAGAATGCTTCACTTCATGACAAGAAACAAATAAGCATGTAAATAACTACTGACTAGGCAAAGTCCTGGGCCCTGTATCAAGTAGATCACTTACAGAAGTCTGCTCTACCAGCCTGACTCAGAAAAGCTACCTTATTATCTTACATGTCGGGACCTCACAGAAGAGAAGACTTTTTTATTATTATTTTCACAAGTTCCTGCTGTTAAAGTTGCAAATTTTTAAGAAAATGAAGAGGCAGATGCTCAAGTAAATACCATGTGAAAATGACATTAGCTCTGCTGTATAAAGACCGTTTTCTTCAACCACCAGACTTAGCAAAACATAAACATGGTCTAAGTAAAGGCATGAAAGTTAGCCCTTAAGAGTCCTGGAGGTTACTGAAGACAGTCTTAAGATACCAGGCCACTGGAATAAATGAATATATTTTAAATGATTTGTTTAGGCGGCTATGTTTGAATTACTGTATGGTGTTAACCTTCCAATCACCCACTGCAAATTATTGATATTTGAATTTTTATACCGCTTAGCTGACAAGCCTGATACTTAACTGCAACTTAGAATACTATGTACTATCCAAGTGTCTTCTTATGTGACACCCCTTTATCGTTTATCTTTGCCTTTAAAATCCAAAAGGAAAGATTTATTTGAAAATCTTAGTTGTTATTTTGCAGTTGTGAATTTTGCCTACCCTTTACAGTTTGAGAAGCAGTGTGTCACAAAAGTGAGAACATCAGCCTGAAGAACCTTCCTACGTTTCTGCTGGTGCTAAGCAGTGCTATCAAGTTGAGAGCTGACAAAAGTCGGGATAAATCCACGTATTTTGTTGTAGTAATGTTGCTGCATTGTAATGCTGGGCAGTTTTGCAGTGTTTCACTACTCACATAATTTGCAATTGTTAGTCTCTTAGCAGGTTCTGATGCACAACCATTTCTAGTCCTCTTTGTGACAGATGGCTTTTCCTCCCATAGACAGGGGATTTTTGTGTGTTATTAACTTTGCATTAGACCTGTTTTAAGAGCACCATAAAAAGTTATGTGCTGCAGTTTCCAACAGTAAAATATTTATGCACGCCAGAATAATTTTATGTACTGTTAATTGAAGTGAAACAATTTGCCTTTTTTTCATAGTCAAATCAGTAATTATGTTGTAAACAACCAAATTATCTGCACTAACTTAAATGTAACTGTATATACTTTTAAGAATCAAAGATTTTTTTCATCTAATTTTATTCTCTGTGATTTTAAACGTTGGCTTTCAAATACAACAAAGTACAAGAGAAAGCACCAATAATTAACTTTGAGACAGAATCCACATCATTAACTTTGATTTATAGATAAAACTATCCAGGTTTAAGAATGTAATATACAGAAAGAATCACTGCTTAATAGAGTATTTCTTTGCTATAAGTATAAGATGGTATACTTTTTGCCTATGTACTACATAATGTGAACCTATCAGACTGATGTCAGATGTGCTGAGAGATCTTCTTTCATCTGTCAAGACACTAGTCAGTGTGTTTGCTCAATACACTATATCTTTAATGAGAGTAAAAGAGATAAGTTTGACAGAGTGCAATTATTTTAATTGACATGGAAAGACAGAGAAGTAAATTATAAGAGAAATTTTATCTTCAAACTTAGGTCTGCTCTAAAACAGAAATAAGATTTCAGACACCTAACAAACTTCTGAAACAAGCTTTGAGGTTTGTCCTGTCAGAGCTCAAATAACTTCTTCTGAAAAGACATACCCAATGAAGAAGAAATATTAACTTTGAAAAGACTTATATTGATGCACTTTTAGGGTTTCTGTTGTACAAAATAAATGCTGAGTAGCTTGCTCAGCAACTCTGCAACCTTTTTGCTCTTCTTTCTGTACCCTTAAACAGTTTCTGTTACGAGTGGACCTGTGTTTGCCTGACAGTCACACTAAAGTGAAAATAATTTTGATTACTGACATTCCTCCCTCTACCCCTCTAAGAAAATAGAGACTTTGGGCTTCAGCTCACAAACAAAAATTATTGCATAGTGGGATTTCTAAATAAAATTTACAACTACTGTAGATTGGCACATATTGGGAGCCTCTGTTGGACAGTCATTCAAAATATACCAAGCTGCCAGTTCACAGATTTTAGCCTGGAAGCCTTAATGCCATATCAGAAATGTGGGCTGCTTTCTTAGGAGCAAAGTCATAGTCTATAGCCCGTAGTTCAAGAGATTTTTCAGGGGTGACTGTTTCTAGCTTGAGCGTCAACATGTTAAAGCTGAACAAGGGGAGTATTTCCACACAGAAGGAAGCAGCTATTTGCTAGCTGCCAACATGTTGCTAGACCTTCATGCTGTAATGCCCAGGGGGCTTTGACATGACTCTGCCACACTGACTGAATGACTTATTTGCATCCAGGTATCTCCAGACCTGTGAGCCAGCTACAGTCTTGTAAGGACATTTGTATCATTTTTGTTTATATTCTTATACCCTAAATTAATATGTATTCCTTTCTCTTCTTGACAGATTAAAAAATCCACAATACAAAAGACAACCAAACATTCTCAAGATCTTGGAGACTTCCTGAGTGCAAACATTTGCTATTACCTCCTGCTCTCACCCTGCCCACAGAGGGCTAGATCCTTGGCTAGTGTGAAGCTTTGTAACTCTCTTTGTAGTCACCATCAGAGGACAGAACCATCTCTTTTTCTTCTTTTCCACTCTTACCATGTGAAAAGATAAGCTCTGGGAATTTCTTGTTTGACATTGCCAGAAAGCCAGGGAAGGTACCAGTTTGAGCCTCTATGACACATAGTTTAGGCTGTCACTTAGGTCACACAGCTGAAGTTTTAGTTGTCTTTTCTGCTCAGAAAATCTTTTTTTAAAAAACTCAGTGCTCAGAAATATAAACCAGAAGCAGAAATAGACAGGAATGTATCCCAAAGGGCCTATGTCACTCAGTGAAATGGAGTAGGTGAGAAATATTTTCAGTTCTTTGACACATTCCCACCCAATTTCTTTGATTTATTATCTGTTAATGAAAAGACTGGGCCTGATACTGTACAGAGCAGAGGTTTACTTGTAAGTAAAGCTTATGTAATAAAAATACTTACAGTTTGAAAAAAGAAACAACAGAACAGACAGGCTTTTAGATATTATAGTTTTGAGCTTGTTGTTTGTTTTTTTTTTTCCAGATGTAGCTATATCCCTAATCAATACCACTTCTGCAAAAGCTGTCATTCCTTTATATGTTACTCCACGTATATAAGCTCCACCAAATCCTCAAACACCAGGGACTGTTTCCACAATGCCTAGGGCAGAGGTTGGCTGCAGAAATAGCTTAGAGCCACTTGTGCACCTTGAGCAGTTTTGCAGCTGTTAAATGAATACTTGGTACAAAGTCTGATGAAAAAGACAGCACTTTTGTTCAAGTTATCAAGTGACATCTGGAATCCTTAGAGAACTAGTTAAAATAAGTTCCACTGCAGATGCCTCCACATAAAAGTGGTTATTAGAAAAATGGATCATAAACATTGTACGTACTATCTCTTCGCAGAAAGAGTAACTTTTATTTATTAGCTTTTCCTTACACGCAAACAACATGCTGACATGGTATCAAACATGGTTTGAGGCATGAGAATTGTTAATTAGTGCCTCTTAGAGGAATAGAAGCATGATAATCTTGACAGAGGCTTCAGTTTGTGCTTTCTTTGTGGTGAGAGACAGGAAGCATAAATGAGTCAAAACTAAGCAGATGGGAGACCCTATTATTTGGTTAAATCCTCTGTAACATCTGATCCCCAGCTGGCAAACAGAAGAGTAGTGCTTCATGAAGGTGACTTTTCAGACTAAGATGCAACAATCAGACAGGTGTGTGTGGTGGGGGTTAATACTCCGCATCTTTCCTGAAAATACAGTCTGAGATCCTGTGATGGTCTCAGTCGTTGGATGAGGTGTTCCCCTAATTGCTAGGAAAGGTCTATGTGGAAGTAATTAAACATTAAACACCATCTGTTCAGACCTTACTAGGGGTGAGTTGGCATAACTCCTGTGAAACGGAGTATTTGCCCTAACTAGTGTCGCCGTACAAAAATGTCCCCTGTCTCTACCTCTCCCTGGCCACTCCTACACATACTTTTCTACAGTTTCTTTGCCATCTCCAGATGAAATTTATCAAAAATTGCAAGTGATTGAGACTGTGACAAAACTTGGTGAAAATGCACCCATCAGTGAACACAGCAGAGATCTCTCAGGGTATGACATCTACCTGGGTGCTGTACCATGAAAGTCCAAGAGGAAAGAGCCAATACATTTCTGCCTCTGCAAGAAGTTTAAATTGTTTCAGTTTTGTTTCTTTCACAAACTAATGCTGCATTTAATGCTCAAGTGTACAACATCTTTTATTGAAAGGTTAAATGAGTGACATGGTAAAATCCCAAGAAATTGTTTATTTCTCTGTATAGTTATGTCGTATGAATTCGTGTTACCCAATCGTAGTCTTTCTAAATCCAATTTATTCACAGTGACTACTTACAGCTTATTGTAACCATTACTTTCTTTCATTTGTGCAAGACTGTTCAATACACCATCTGCATACATGCTTCCTAAATAGCTTCATCTACTGATCTTTGTGGGTTTTTCATACGCTAGCATTGTAAAGGCCTGCACAAAAGATCTGTTGTTGTTCGTTATATATATCATCTCTTTATGTAAATTCTTCTGTTGTAAACATGTTCTATAGAAAAATATGTTTTAAACCTTTTTTTTCGGGTACTAATTTTCCTTTCTATGTATGACAAGGTTTTTAAATTATATTGTATTGACTATGTCCTTTTCTGTTGGTTTTTGTTGGGTTTTTTTATTCTAAAATGTCTCTTCTCTCAAAAAAAAAAAAACAAAACCAAACCAAAAACAACCAGCAACAGAACACTTCCTTTTTTTCTACATGATATATGCATAAACACTCTTTTAATTTTAATGAGTACCTGGACAAAATAGGTCAGGTAAGGAGCTGAAACACATTTTAAAGAAAATGTTTCTCTATCCAGAATGCCAGCAGCCATCTGAGGCCATTTCTTTTTGCCAAACGTAAAATGTAAAAGTTGAAGGAATATGAGAAATAAAGGAAAAGCCAACACAAATTATGATTTAGAGCAAGCCAAATCTCACAATTTTTAAAAATTCATTCAGTTTCAGATAAGGACAAAGAAATGGGTGCTTTTTAAAGATGAGAAATTTTGGTAAGACAGCTATGAGAAGCCTGGAAGGCTGCATGCAAGGTGTAATTTGCTATGTCTTATTTCTGCAACTGAGCAAGATGTAAAACGGGGATTAGGGTTGACCTAGACCACACATGAGAGCATAGGGACAATGACAGAATAACCTACTGGGAAGAAGCACAGCTGCATACAACCTTGAGAGTAAGTATGACTGTGGGGAAGGTTAGAAGGAAACAAAAGTAAATAATTATTACTAACAGAAGCATAATGTGACTGGAAAAAACCCACAAATTGCTCCAGATTCCCTAAAATTCTGACTGTAGTGACCTAAGGGTAAAACCCTCAGTGTACTTCTTGACCAGTCTGCCAGCTGGCACAGACTGCTTCGAATATCAGCTGTGAGATACTGTGCACACAGTGTGCCCGAGATAACTGGTGAAGAGAGGAATTTCAGTATAAAGGTACCTGCTACGTATTGTAAAGAGTTAAGAGAAACTGACATTTAAATCGTCTTCTTACATGTTTATGAAGTAGGATGTGCTTTTTTCTGTGAAGTATGTGAATTGATGACACTCTTGCTGCTTAATTTTGAGATTTTTGCAATGTTTCATCCCTATCTTTCAGAACATTTCATTATGTCTATCAGTAAATAACAAGGAATATTTAGGATTGCTAGATATGTTATTATATTATTAGATATGTTTTGAATATGTGAGCATAGTTTTCATCTTGTAAGCTCGATTCGTCAGATGACAGGGAAGAGTGCATAAGGGGAAAATAACAGTTTCTACCTCAATATAGTTCATATTGATGAATTAATTACCTACTACTTGCAACTGGAAAATTTACAGTATCCAAGTCCAAGTATCACTAAAAAAGCCTGGCAGTAAGAGGAGATCATGATCGTAAGAGTTTTCTATGTAGAAGGAAACAATCTTTTACACACCACAAATAGGGTGAGGATTTAGGATCAGACAGGTTCAGCCACTGCAAAATACAGTTATTTTTTATGAGCTCTACTGCTGGTTGTTACAATGACTGAAACAGGGGGATCTCTTTAACTAAGGGTGGAATTAAATTATGCATATTTATGGGACTGTTTAAACCAGTCTTCAGCTGCCATTTGAGGAGCCCTGGCCTATCCAGGACACCAACACTGTGCTGTGGCAACAGGCAAAGGCCAGACCAAGATCCCAAACAGCTTTAGGCTTAACTCCAAGATCTGGATTCCCAGTCCATACTGACTGCTGGTGGATGGATATTTGAAGAGGGTGAACAACATCTTTATAAATTAAATAAATAAAAATGTGATTTTTCAATCTTTGTGCATTCTTCAACTCAAAACTGTCACGTCCTTTCCACTTGTATAGATTCTACTTCTATCACAGTCAGTGACAAAGACATCTTTTACAATTGTATTTTACAAGGCAACTGAGCACTGGTGTTAATATACAGAGCTTCTTGACAATTTAGAGACATTTTCCTCCAGAATATTGAAATATTCGTTTGCACATGTGCATTTTCCCAGAAACTTCTCCCTAGGAATTTTAAAATGAATCCTCTATTCTGATCTCCAAGTGTACAAATTTATAATGTTGTATTGCATACAGTAAGCATGAAGGCACACAAATGAAAATGTAAATCCTTATTCCATGAACAAGTGTTCTGTGTGTGATACGCTTAGACTTGAGCTAGTCTCTATGCTGAGACAGAATGGAACTTATCAGAAGGTGGAACACAGCAGATTCTGCAGAATGGAGTCATTTCCACCAAATCTGCTGCCACATCTTTTTTGTATTACACCTCTTACAGCTACATACCACCCAATAAATCTTTCATTGTGAGAAGCCCTATTTCAATCCAGAAACACTCCAAGGACATTAAAGAACAGGACTAAGAGAAACTGCACTGAAGATGCTTCTAAATGGATTTTTTTTTTATTCAATTGCTTCACCATGTGATTTTTCTAATGATTGCTATGATATTTCATTTTACAGCATGTAAAATATAGGATTAGGGAGACTGAAAATGCTATCTCACTTATTTAGATAAGTATTCTTCTATTCACTGAGCAGTTAAACAGGACGTTAGTTTTCTACAGGCAGTTGAATTGGCATTTGTTCTGTTGGCATTTGAATGATAAACATATTTAGATTAGATATTACTAACAGCAGTAGATAAACTAGATACTGGATCAAACCAGGGCTTTAGAGGGCCTGGGATTCTGTTTCACATGAATCTAGAAAACACTTTTGGAAAGAGGGTAAGAAACAAGGTACATACAGAACAATAGGAACTCAAAGTAGAGGTTACGTTCAGACTATCCTGCTACTAGGTTAAAAGAATAACAATTTATAATGGGGCTTCAATCATACCTGACAGCAATGAGTTCCACAGTTTAATCTTACTTCAAGGTTTAGGGAGGGTACTCTTTTCTTCTTTCTTTTTATTTGCAGCTTAATAATTTAGATAACCTATAGTTCTACAGTAAAGTTTGAGAAATAATCTTAAAATATCACTTTTGTTGAACTAGCATCTACTCTGTAGCAACAAATCAATACTGAGGATTGTAAATGCTGTAGGTGCTTAGCAGAGGTTTTTGTGCAGCCTGAAGTGCTTTAATTTTATCTATACCCCTTTCTCCTTTCTGCACTTACCATAATATTTGCTGCAAATTGACCAGAATGTTTCTCAGAAACTGCAGACAGAAAATGGGTAAACAGCAAAGTTTCAAGGATAAGGCTTCTCCCGCAACTATGAAACCACCACACATGATGTTGATAATACAGCCTTTTGAAAGGGACAGGTGTGTTGCCACCACACTGAAGTTTCTGTAACCAAGATGCAGATGTGAAATGAATGGCCAAGATGAAGGCATTGAAGTGTCTTCAGAGCCAACAGTAAAAGAGAAAAGTAAACTGTGGGTCACCAAGAAGAGAGGGAGAAAAAAATATCCAGGTATGCTCATGCACAGGAACACACACTGATATTTCTCAAGGTGGATTGGTTTGATAAAAATTATGACCTTTTTTCCTCTACCCTATTTTATTTTCCAGCACTAAAAATATTGCAAGTGCCTGAGGCGTAAGTCAGAGCAAACCTCCATTATCACTCCAGAGACTTGGCACTTTGCTCATTAGGCTCCTTAGGATCTAACTGAGTGACCTTGTTTGGTGGGAAGGCACAGATGGAGTCTGTCAGTAAATCTTGTTAATGTAACAAGTATTCCTACTGTTAGATGAGGTTTGCACCTCATATAAGCCTTTCTATCCTGAGTAAACAACCACCATCCCCCCCAACCAATGTCAGCCCCCTTATTTCATGCCACCAGGTACTTCAGCATTTGTTTTTACTGTGAATTATCAAAAAAGAACATCTTACTGTGAGTGTAGGACGATCTCTTTCTCAAAGACAGTCATGCACTTTGCTTCTAGAGAAACTGATGTTTGCTTTTAATTTGGAAGTGTTGCCTGATAAACACAACAGCTTTTTTCCCCTGTGAATCTTTTCCTGAACTTTAAAAATATTTTTATAATGGGAATGCTGAGATTTTCTATATTCATGCTCACCTAGTTCTACTCTATGATATACATAACTAATACAGAAAATAATAAATAACAGGTTTATTTATGAAATAATTTTATGTGGTTTAAAAATTTCTGATGTAGCCACTATTTTTTTTTTCTATGAGACAATAAAAAGCTGGTTTCAAAGTATATTGAGCTTCCAAAAGGCAATCCAAAAAAGGTGATACCACCACCACTCAGTGGACTCTGCTTTGGGTAAAAGAGAGAGGGATGCAACACTAACTGAAATATTTAAGTAAAATTCAATATTGTGAAAAACCACTATGACCCTGAACGCTAGGATAAATCTCATGCTGAATAAACAGTCATATTTCCTAAGCATTTTGCATTGTTAAAGCACAGCAGCAAAGCTAAGAGTGGTTGAATGAAGGATCACAATTCTTTGTTTCTATTTTCAGATTTGTTAACTAGGTTTCCCAGTCCAAATGGGATTGTGAAGGCACGGTTTGAAAGCAACAGTTTGGCCTATTTTTAAGATATATTCTGTTCTGTTTTGCAGATGGAAGAATCAAGCTTGCAATCAGAAAGAGAGAATAATATCTGCATTCCCTTTTCCATAACCACTTGGTTCTACAGGCTAGTTCGGGGCCCCAGCACCCAGATTTTAGAGCTCTAATAAGAAAGAAAGAATAGTCCTGCTCACCTATGCCTGCCCCTGTATGAAGGGCTGACTCCAGTGGGGTCTCTGTTACACCACCTGATGGCTTAGATTGCTTAAAAAGAGGAGAGAGAACAGACAGAGGAAACCACACCGGTTTTACCTCTGCCTTTCCACCCCTCATCCCTCTCCTAAAAGCCAGCAAGGTTCTATGTTAGAAAGCCACCACTGCCCACAAACTTACTAAGGGCTATGGTGTATAGTGTCAATTTTTTTTGCTTTAAAATATGTTAATTTACTTTTTAAATTTTTTTTCCATGTATTTTCCTGACAAGTTCTTGTTGCTTTCATTGTTCAAACACTTTTTTTATTAGTTAAAATATCTCTTTGCTATCTTTAGGGTAGCAAATTAAAACAAGAAGATGGTCTGAAAACAGATAATATGTTGTTAACTAGACACCAAAGGCAGGTAAAGGCCTGTAGAAAAGGACAGACTAATTACTGAAATCTTGAAGTTGAAGAGGAAGTGATCTCCAGATCCTGCTACCACAAAAATAGTACAGACTTCTTGGGATCTGACAGGCAAAAATTATCAGAGTACGTTAAACACATAAATGGGGCAGAGGAAGCTATGCTAGGCAGAAATATGTTAGAAACATTAGTTTTGAAGCCTAATCCTGGCAAACTGGTCTCAACTTCTTTATTGGCAAGGTTTGAATAACACTGTCTTTTCTTGATCTTGCCTTCAGTTTTAGACAAGAAGTAAAATTATGGCCTAGTACAATCTGTGACTCTAGAGGTGTCACTTTTCTCTGTCTGTAAGAGGTTATAAAGTCACATAATAGATGTTTCCACTTACCTTATGGTATAAAAGGGGATTATATAATTCCTTCCTTCCTTCCTTCATTTTGTAAATGGCGTCTTGACCTGGCAAAGGCTTACCCGTGGGAAGCTAGTCCATAGCATAAGTAAATACATCTGTTTTTGGACAACATGACTTTAGATCAGTCCTATGGTAAAACTGACCCTCACTATGCATACGTAGATAACCTGGAAGATTTGCCTCCTAACAAATGCTGTAGACTTAACAGAAAACATATTCATTTAAGCACAAACTCTGTAAATAATATAGTAATAGAAGAATATTGAAGAAAGCATTTTAACTTCATCATTTCCATCAGTGAGCTCTGACTGGGACCTGCATAACATGTGAGAATCTTTCAAAGATGTAAGCTGTTATCTGTGGCAATTTTGCATGCTGTAGTAAAATGGAAACAATGCAGTTCTCATATATTAGCTTTATTATTTCTAAGATTGATAGGTCAGGATTAATCAAGACCTTCCTTTTACTTGTTTCTGTTCACTCAAGCTATTTTCTTGTTACAGTGGCTCTGTATTGTAGCGATCAGTGTATTCCAGGTGTCCTGTCCTACATGATTATTACCGTAGATGCCTGTAGTAATGAATAGCAAGCCTTAGCAATTCTCAGTTGGAATGGTTTGTTCTCGTAGTTAATTGACATAGCTATGGAAGTAGGGCCTTAGATTGCTTCTGCATCACTGCGGACACACTTTCAGAGAAAATATTCTGGTCCTAGGAAAATATCATTCCCTTCAACCGAGAGACCCTGCAATGAAAGCCTGAGGCAGCTGGAAGAAGTGGAGCCTGAAATTCAGATTGCCCTCATTTTATCAAAGCAAAAGTACCTTTTCCCCAGGTAATTCATAAGATATTTCCATTGCTTGTTGTTTTTAGCCAGTTTGTCCTAAAACTTCCAGATTCTTCTTGTGAGGTGCTGTCTTTCACTGCATTCAAATACAGTTTGCCCTCATACAAATTCTCTATTTGTACCATCATATTATTGCATTTCTACCTAAATTGCTATATTTAGAAATTAAAATATATTCAGCAATGAGAAAACTATCCTGAGCCTGAAAACCTTAATTCAAGGACTATATTTTTATCTCCACATTGAGTTTCTGTTGAGCTACACTTGGCAAATCATTTAACAATTGAGATGTTGGTTTTGCAAACACCCGAGCAAGTTTGCCATTGATTACAGTCACCTAGAATTGTCCTGGAGAAATAATTCACAAGTCTGGGTTTGCTGCTAACAATATAAATTTATTTTCTGTTGATTTATCAAAATAACTGTGCTTCTTTCTATAGTTTGGGATTATGACTATTCTACTTCACATCAGCATTTTGTGGATCAAGAAATATCCATAAGATACTTTTAGATCATTAAAAATACTTCTGGGGTTATGAAAATGGTTATCATGACTTCATTAATTTAAATGTCATTGTTACATGTCACTGTCAACACTGTTAAAACAAGCTCCACAAACAAAGTCTGTAAATTCTTATTCTGGCAAGTTTCTGATTTAATTTAAATCCATGCAAATCTAGTGTAACACCATTAAAGTGTAAGGATAACTGGAAACTTTACACTGAAATTGCTTTTCAAAGTGTGGAAAAATATTTTTGGCAAAAGTAGTCCTCCTTTAAAAAAAATCCTCTGATTTTCATGCAAAATTTCAACAGATGTATTTTACTCATATAAAAAGTTCAAAAAAAGCATTCAGCAAAACTCTAATTCATACTAGCCTACTTGAGGCTGGATTCAGGAGTCCTTTGTCATGCCTTTTATCTGGAAGGATCCAAATCAAGCACTTGCACCTCCTCGTCAGTCTCTGCACTGTGCGTGTGTGTGGTGTAAATATATACGTACAAAAATGCATCAGATTACGTATTTCAGATGTATCACCTCAGGAGGAAAGAGAATTATGTGCAATAGTCTTACAAAAGTTGATAATTAAACTCTATGAATCACAAAGAGAAGTAGTATTATTTTTTCTGTAAAATAATCTTACCAGGAATCTGGAGCTTAATAGCAATTGGCATTGGCTCCAGTGTCCTTGGTATGTGGTCATGGCATGGATTATTGCTCCAATCAATACAAAGCAATTTCCAATCAAGGGAAACAATTGCACATTGGTTTGTTCTGATCCATTTTCAGATTTTATTTCTACAGCCTCCCATGGATTTGCAGCTGCTCAATTACAGCCTAATTGCATGACCCCTGTAGAGCAACACCCAAGGAGTGTTCGTGGTACACAGTGACATTCAGAACGAAGGAAATATGGTGAAGCTTGCTATTCACAGAGAAAGGAAGAAATGTACCACAAGAAAATAAAGATGGCACATTAAGATACAGATGTCACATATGTTCTTGTTTACAAATGCTCTGTAGTGTTTGAATAGCTCTAAAATGCTTACCATCTTCATTAATTTATCATAGGACATACACAAATACTCTTACAAAATTGTATGTTTCTTATTTACACAAGAAAGAAAAACAAAGTAAAATAACCAAGTGTGATAGCTTATATAGCAAAGTTCCTGGAGAACTTACTTGCTAAAACTAAGCAAACATCTTTTAGCAATGCTAGCCTACTAGGCAAGATCACAAGTCATTGGGGAGACTGGGAGGCACCTTCAATCTTCTAGATATTCCAGCTCTGGCTCTCAGCCTGTGCTTTTGGGTATTTTATCTTTCCAGTAGTCATTTTTTTATTACTAGAACCTCAATTTCTGTTGATGCATCAGGGAATAAAGGTGTTATATCAATGCATAGCAACAGCTTATATCAGGACAGTTCAGAAAAGAAAGTGAAAGATATTGTTTCTCTTCAAAGAAGCAGTGGAAAGATAGGTAGGCCAAAGTCATTTCCCAGGTTGAAATTGTCTATAAGATTGGAGATTGCTGTCCTAATCTCGTTTAAAGTGTCGTAGTGAACTCGGGTGCCTGGAGAGCTCAAGTCTCAGCTTAAAAGAGGTTGCCCAGTTCTGTGTTAGGACACAGACAAATTCATATGCTTGGCAAGTGTTCAGATGTAGCTGGATACATCAATCAGACAAACCTCCCTGCCCTACAATGTGGCTACAAATTCTGCAATTAATTCTGAGGATTTTTATAGTGAAAATTTTTTTTTTTCCTATGTTTTTCCTAAAGATGTTTAGCCTGTCTCATTTTTTACTATTGGTTAAAATCACTGAATTTTGGAATAAACTGCAAAGAGCACTGAGAAACCTAAAGCCATCATTAAGAAGAAAGTACTCTCACTCATAGAAAACCTTTCTGCCTGCCTTGTAGGGCAGCTGGAAGCTATTATTTGCAGACTCGCTGGGGATGGCACTTGCTTGTGGATGTCTTGCCACTGGACTTTGCAGCTATACAGGTGTCAGTAAATCACGGTTTGTCAGCTCTCAGTGAAAAGCCAAAATAGCTTTTTCCCAAAGGCCCTCATTTTATACAATAAAAGAGAAACTTCAACTCCATAAAAACAAGTCTTGAGCAGGAGGAAAAAAATACTTAAAATAGAGTAATATTACAATACAGCAGTGATAAAACCAAGCAAGCAAGTAGCAAGTCTAATCCAGAACATTTCCCCTGAGAACTGAATATGAGTCTCTTAACATTCAACTCTGAATTCTGCAGAGACAATTACAGGCTGGCTACATCACCCCAACAGTGAATATGAACTCTCGCTATTCTGAGGTGTCCTGGCCACAATGGGAGGTGATGAGCTCAAAAGAAACCACCAGCAATTGATAATTCTAAATCAATTTATTTTGTAGTGATAAAAGGAGAACATTTTAGTCTGCCCAAAGTTCCACAAGAACTTGCTTGAATAAAATAATAATTAAATAAAAAACTAAATGAGGTTAGGTGTATTTGACCTTTTAACTTCTAGCACCTGGATGGAAGTTGAGAACAAACTTTCAGAGCTTTGTGCCAGTAAGAGGCTGAGAGAAGATACCAGAAGAGATCAGCTGGACTACGGGAATATTCCAACATAAGCAATGAGAAGTTGGCAGGAAAATAATTTCAGTAAGGCTAATAGCAGGGTAAACTTTATTCATAAATACAATGATGCTGTAATGGAGCTGTAGCTCTTGTTCACAAAACCCTTGGCTTTTAAACTCATATTGTAACAGGGCAAATGTATAGCATTTGACATTTAGGACAAAGGTCCTATGGAGCGACATAGAAACCTAGTTTCATTTTAAGACAGAATAAACCAGCTTCTAATAAAGGATCTGCCAATAGTGCCCAACGTAAACCTAGTAATGAAAGGATCTGGTCAACTAACAGTGTCCGAATTCCCTTTTATACCTTCTTCTTTGTTGCTTGTACACTGGCAACAGTTGCTTTATTTTGCTCAGACCTTACAAACTGATTCTACTTTTTCATTCTGTCCTCATTTTGTTTTCCCATCAGTTTTATCTAACGGCCGAAAAAAACCATTTCTTTGTAGAACTTTCACTGTTGTAGTCTTGGGAATGAAGGGTGGGTTTAATTATTTTTTATTTCTCCTACATATACTTTCTCGACAAATTAATAACAGCTTAGTGTCAAATATTACTTCTAGTCTTCCTTGTAGAACTATGTTCTCACAGTCTGAGCACTCCTTCATGACAGTCTTGTATTTAGTTTCGGAATTACTTTATCTTAATTACCTCTCCCACAGTTCTAACAAATATTATCATATGGATGATGTTTATTTGACAACATAGTTAAGACTAAATACATGCTTTTCCTTTAATAAGTAAAATTGTTTTTGAGATAAATATGTTAGCAATCTGAATAGAAACTGATGCATTTTTATCCACAAAGGATATTAAGGGAAATTTTGGTAAAGCTACTAAAACTGATTAAACAAATACACATTGATATTATGATTATATTTCCTTAGGGACTAGTGCTCTTTAATAACATTTAGTAAAATAGAACCTAGCTAAAAGTAGCAATTTTATGGCAGCTGACCTTTGGATCTCATCATATGCAACCAAATACACCTCGTCTAGGGAATACTATTTCTTTTTGTCACACATAACTGTACAAGAAATGGGTCAGAGAAATAAGTTCTATCCATTTCCCAAGTCTGTTTCTTATGTTGTTTCAAGTCAGTATCAATTATTCCACTTGTTTCTGGTGGGATGTTGTGATAGTATTATGTCAAAAGTTTTGAAGAAAGTCTGCTTACAAAGCACCGTTTTTGATATGGCTTTAGGTATTGTACTGCTCATTTGAAAAGACTATTTGGATAATTTGCTAATTTTGCTTTTGAAAAAAAAATTAAAGTATCTTTCTTACTACATCAATTTTAAGGATTGTCTAAAAGCATTTATTGTGGCCTAAGTATCCAACAAATAATATATAGAAAAATAGTGTATATATAAATAAAATAAGTAATTAAGAAGATAAGAAAATCTTTGAACAGTCTATATCATCCTTTTCCAGACTAATGTCTTAAAAGAGCAGTGTATATTTCTTTATGACAAGGCTTTTCTACTTGACCGATAAGATCCTCCTATATCCTAGGGGTAGTTCAGGCAATTACAAGAAACAGGTGAAACACAAAAAGACAGTTCATAGGGGATAGTCACAGACTGACAAGCTGTTAAACACAGTTGTCAGTGTCAATTACTATCTTAATTTTGAATATTGGTCTAATATAGATCATGATTTTTCTCAAACATTAACCATAAGCCACATTTTAAGTACATGAGCCAATCCTTCTTAGAAAATTGATGTTTATTGCTTTTGTAGTTACTAAGATTCAAGCACACACTTCAGATGCTTTCTAAAGTGAGATTACAGTGGGAAACAGTATATTCTAAAGCTCTTGCCTCAAGTATTACCGCTTCTGATTGTACTTCCACTCTCTCTCTTAAGAAGCCATTATTATTCAGGAATAAATCCCTCCAGAGCTTTCTTGGAGGCTATTTATGATGAATATTATAGTAAGACAGGTGTGTGCCATGTCAGGTTGTTGTAGAGGTGTCATTGTCACTAACTGAAGTAAAAAAACACGGACTACATTTTCAGATATTACAATAGATGACGATTTTCTTGGTATTTGGGCACAGTTCAGTTTAAAACTAACAAAGTTATTTATGTAAAAGGCATCAAAATATTGTAACTGAAAACCAGGTAGACTTTCTCATATGAAATTTCCTGAGCAAAACTTGAATTTAAACGATTTTAAATTATGTCTGTATGGAATACGATATCCTCAGTCATACTGGCACTTTCCAGCCAGCTAAGTGGTATGGGAAGTACAGATAGGATTGTGACATCTACTGCAAAACTGACAAAATACATACATTGTGATTTCTTTTTCCAGGTGTGAGCCCACATCATGAGTTTGCAAATACTTCAGAATTTTTTACAAGTAGACATTATGTCTTATCTGTATCCTTCTCAATCTGTAACTAAACCAGTTTGATTAGCCTATATGCTTTTACTTCTTTCCTCCTTGTTTGCAGTGTGGAAGAATGGGAAAGCATGGTTTCTTTGTGTCACAACAGAAAATTTTTATTTCCAATTTGACCTTATTCCTTGAAATAAGCTGTTCCAAAGTCATCTGGGGGACAAGCCCAGTGTCTCTTTCAGCCTCATGTTTCTGTTTTATGTCAAGAACTGTGATCACAGCTGAAAGACTGTAGCACAAGCAGCAAGAGACAAGCCCAAGGTACAGTTTGAATGTTGTTGCACATTCCTCATGCAGGATTTTATACTAGAAGATCTGGTACAGAGAGTGAAAGGCATATATGATGTGATTATAGTGAGCTGCATTGCTAAGCAGCCACTGACTTTCTGTGAGGTGCATTCTTGTATTCCTAGTTAGCTGAAATACAGTATCTCTGTGCAGAATATAAATGTCTTAAAATGAGTACTTCTAGATCATCGTATTATTGAAGGCTCACCCCAAATCACTTGGCATTAGCTTTATTCTTTCCCATGTAAATGTTCAGTTAAACCCAGGAAGGACAAACTTTCAGTACCTACTCTGGCAGTATGTACCACTCACAGGGATAAGGATGTCTGTCTGAAATTGTAGCATGGACGGGTCAAATGACAGACTTCAGATTCCTTCGCCTCTATGCGTAGGTTAGAAAACATGTGATTTGGCTACTTCCAGTTTTGGAAACTTAGTTGAGATCTGAAGATGGGAGTCATAAAGCCAGTCCAGAATGTTGCTACCGACAAACAAAAACACCCCCACTTTGCCATTACGACCAGTGACAGAGAACCCATGGGAGCTATTCTATCAACTGCATTTGGACAAAGCAGAGGAACATCACTTGCTGATGATACAGAAGTCATTTATAGCCTCTATCTGCTGCTGAACACAGAACTCAGGCTTTTAGCCTTTTGCTCTCTGTAGGGAGCTGGTTCGAATCAGTCATCTTAGACTGAGACGAATCACTGCTGTGAAAGTTTGCAGTCCTTTCCACTACTGTTATGAAACTAGCACCCTGAGCCAGCATAGAGTGCTTCAAGCATGTATGCAATGCCAGTAATTCCTCTGATTTTGTGTAAACATACTCAAGCTTCTGTACCTGTATAATCTGGCCTTGGCATATCCACTTAGATCTCTGCCTTAGTTTCCCTAGTCTCTCATAGAATCATAGACTGATTTGAGTTGGGACTTTACTGATCCCCAGAGCCTTCTCTTCTCCAGGCTGAACAGATCAAACTCCCTCAGCCTGTCCTCACAGGAGAGGTGCTCCAGCCTTGTGATCAACTTTGTGGCCCTCTCCTCTGGACCTTCTCCGATAGATTCATGTCCTTCTTGTGCTTGGGACTCCAGAGCTGGGTGTACTACTGCAAGTGGGGTCTCACAAGAGCAGAATAGAGGGGCAGAATCAACTCCCTTGACATGCCAGCCACACATCTTTTGATGCAGCCCAGGATACGGCTGGGGCCTTCTGGCCTGCCAGGAAACATTGCTGGCTCATGTTAAACACTTCATCAGCCACCACCCCCAAGTCCTTCTCTGCAGGGCTGCTCTCAATCTACTCATTATCTCCTTGTCCATCCCCAGCTTTCCTTGTCCTCCCCCTCCAGCTTTCATAAGTAAAAGACCATCTGACACCCTAGCATTTTGCACAGCCACACACATATGATTGCTAAGTATGTTAAAACAAGTCTTCTGTAGCTGTAGCTGAGAACAGTTTTTTTCTCTCCATAATGAAAGTCTCAAAGACAAAAGTCGATTTCTGAGTTTGAAATTATACTAGGTACAGTAGGTATTACAGAAGGTCACCTACTACTGATTAAAGAGAATATCTTTCCTTCTATATTATAATTTAATCCATTGTTCCTTGCCAGTTCCACATCTCTAGTTGCTAAGCACACTACTACCTTTTTTTCCAACCCTTTTCTACTACCTGGAAGATATCCTTCTATCTACCGATAGGAATGCAAATACTTCTGCTAATGCCATTTTAAGATTTTCTTATGAATAAAAAGATATATCTTAGGAAATTTTCTTATTAAAAACCTTGACATTAGATTTTGAATAATCTACCAACCAATTGCCCATATGACAAGCTGATAGAAGGCAGCATATATCTAAATGGTTTAAAATCATGTCCTTGTCTTATCTTAATTACTGCATTAAGACCTGTGGAATAATTCACTATTTTGATAAGATATTGACAGTGGACCTCATTTCCCCATGGCATTTTAAAAAATGCATCTATTGTGCTGCAACTTAAATTATACCTTATATTAAAAATCTTCTATAGCAGCAGAAATTAATATATTATTATATTTCTTTTAAATAATTAGTCTCAAGGTGAGCTGAGAGATACAAACCAAATGAATACAATGTGAGACCGTGAAGATAAGAAATAAGCATGGTACAAAAGTCATACTTGTAGTAGGTATGATACGTTTCACCAATAACATGGATATAAAGGCATCCTCCATCTACCAGTCCCCTTGTTATTCTTTTTTGTTTATTTGTTTTCCTCTGGCCAAGGGTGTCAGCTTCCACAGAATAGAAGTAAACTATATACAAATTGTTTCTGATTTTTACTAATCCTTATTTTCTAATGAGGAGTCCATAGTATTTTATGGACTAAGCTAGTACATACATTAAATGAGCAGTAAAACCACTTTAATCTGGACACTGGCAACCCATTTAATTTCAGGGTTGTAAAAAAATACTTGAAGTAATACAGAAGTAAGAAAATACTCTTGCAATACTTTATTGATTTGAATAGGGAAAGTCAGCAGTGATTTCTGCTTCAAAATGGCCACAGCATTAGCAAGACAAAGTACCTACCTGAACATTCACCAAAGCAAACACAAGAAGATATTTCTTTATTGGTAAGATGGCCTTGTTTTGATTTGCTGTTTTGGTATGGAGTTTTTTGGTTATCAACCAACTTATAACCACAAAAAAAAGCCCAAATCCATTAAAAATAGTTATATCTTCCACATAGACTATGGGAAAATTATCTCATTACTCTCTGGTACTAATAATAGTGAAGACATGAGACATTTTGCTACTCTGCCTAAACTTTTCTCATTTGAATCAGAAAATCTGGAGTCACAAAGGCTGGCACATACACTGATCATAATGAATCAACACCTCTCATAAGGCTCCATGTAAGGCACTGGTGTGAGCTAAACCTGCTCCTGACATGGGGCACTACAGGCTCCATCCTGACTTCTCAGTGAGCTTCAGCCTGAGGGTCCCCTCCTTCCAAGCTGAGCATGATAATTTCAAGCTTTAAAGCTTTTCCAAGCTGATATTTATTGGATGGATGGAGTTTATTTATGTAAGGCAGGCAAACTCATGGCCTGTCTGTTATTCAGGTTTCTGATTTTCAGAAAGTCTGCTTCTTTTACGTCTGTCTCTACGGGCTGAATTAGTGCTTTGTATTGTCTTTTATGCTTCACAGAGGGACGTTTTTTAACAAGACTATTAACCCAAAGGCTGGCTCAAAACTTCGTTTTTTCTGTGAAGCAGGGAAGAGCAAAACATGTACAGTACCTGAGGAAAACCTGGCAGGTGGTGAGAAGCTAAATCCTCTGCACACTGAAGTTAAAATCTCAGCCAGAGCAAAAGGACAGAGTAAGACAGAAAAGTAGTGGTAATATTGTATAGGATTGAAGGTTAGAAAATACTGATACAGAATTCAGAGAGCAACAACGTGACTGGAGAAATCAGGAGAGGGACACATGGCAACATTTTAAAGTTATATCCTCACTCAAACAAAAAAGTTGGTGCAAGTATTTTGAAGGCAGTATCATTTTGAACTACAGTAATTTTTAAACCTAACATGGCATGAGAGGGGTAAAACTTAGATGAAACTATCAATAGCCAAACTCATCTAACCACATGAATCAAAAAAGATTCCTTAATCTACTGGGCATGAGGATTTTACTCTAAGGTGTTCATTTTTATATTAAAATCAAACATAGTTTTTTCTATTATAAATGACAACACCAAAACTGGGAAAAAAGGCAGCTGGGATTAAACAGTGAGTTGTTCTTTGCTTCTGAGGGAGGATCCCCAAAGACTAAATGTACTGTGATAGAAACATGTACAAAATGATGGGCCATACCCTGTTATGCCCTGTCAGTTGCAGAGGGTAAGAAAACCATCACCCTCTCATCACAATGATGCCAGATAAAGCTGTATTATTATGTATATTGCTATCTGAGAATGAGGGTGGTCAAAAACCATAGGAAGACTCTCTCTGATCTACTTATTGGCAATATGCTATTGGCTACTGTAGGTAAGCAAGATTAATTATAAATCAACATAAATTAAAATGTCATGAGCCAGCTGCTTCTACAGGAGAGAGAAAGGGCCAATATTCAAACCCATAAGCCATTAGGAAAATAGAGAGTCATGACAGAAATGTGAAATATTAGTTAGCAGCAACCCAAGGGAGAGAGGTGGTGGTGGTGGAGTAGAGAGATCTGGTTCACAGCAGTAGCAGCTCTGGTGACTGATACACTAACATAAGGAGATGATGCGGTATGTCATAGCCAGAGAATACCTGACATAGAAAAGTCCCTTATACTATGGAATGTTACTGATCATGTTAACTACATGTAACTTTTGACTGATTTTAGTAGTGTCCAAGATGATTTAGGGACGTGTCACACAAAACAGGAATGCTTAGAATAATCAGAAACACGTATTACACAGACTGCCTCCGAGGTGAGGAAATGTGTCAGTTAAGGTGCCTGGAAAAGAACATTCACACAAAGCAAGACCTAGTTACACGTATGTGAAAGTGTCCTCTAATTGGACTCCTTTGTAGCTTTAAAATGCATGTCTAACATCAGGATTATATGATGATGCAGTCCGGTGGCATACAAGGTGTCATGGGTGAAAAAGAGAGACACTAAGATTCTGGAAGAAAGTAAGACCTTCTCCCTGACTTTTTTACAGTGTAATGCACTAAGCAGTGGAGAAGGTTAGCATACTAGTCCTCAAGCTTGTGGGACTGCAACCACAGAAAGGAAGATTTTTCTTGCACCTTGTAATGTTTTGTATGAATCAGCAACAATGTGTAACACAAGGAGAAAAGAAGAGTATGTCTTTCAGCTAACACTGTGTCCTCCATGTTAATTGTAACTCGTCTTCTCCCAAAAGATTTGCTCTCTAAAGCGTACTCATATCATCATGCAATTTACCACCCACACTTCATATTTCTCTCACTGCTCTCTTCTTCAACAGCTTCCTGAACACTTAATAATCTTGACTCTTGACATTTAAGAATCTGTTTTGCTTTAGAAACATGCTAAATCCACCACACTAATCTCCATTTTACCCACCTCACTGCTTCATCTCTCACTTACTCTCCAGATGGGCCCTGGAAATGTTTTTTTCTATGCTTTTTTTTTTTTATTGCCTTTTTTTTACTTTTTTTTTTTTTTTAGAAAAACTCCCCTTTTCTCCTAATTTTCAAGTCTCAAACAGTGTCACAATTTTTTAAAACTATATTTATTTTTGACTGTCCATGGAGCTATTCCCTGAAGTTGCTGTTCACCTGCTTCTCAACCCTGTACATTTTTTATGGCTTTTCCTTTCAGCTTTCAGAAGTCTAGGTGCTTTTTCATATTGTCCTTTTTGTTGTCTAAGTTTCTCAGACACATTCTGTGCTTCCTTTGCCAGTATGTGCTGAAAAGTGGGAAGAAAGAAGGAGGCCAGTGCAGCTGTTCCAGTTTCCTCCTTCCCCCTTACCCTGGTGATATTCACACCTCCCTTTCTCTGAAGAGAGGAGACTTTGAAGTCTGTTTTTTTTCCCAAAACATCATGCCTAAAAACAATGTGTGAAGAATCCTATATGATACACTTCAACAGCAAGTTTATCTATTCTGGGGTCTAGAAAGTTTTCCCTTTCTTTAAATACTGCTGAATCCACACAGCATTTTTGGTTCTGTTACAAATACATTGATAAGAAATATATGGAAATGCCAGTGAGCGAAGCTGCTATGGGTCAGGTAGACCTGTCTCCTCTGTTTCAGATATTAGGTATCAAAATCAAGACAAATTTCTGTACTGTCACCTTTCAGGTATGTTTTTGGTTTTGATCCATGTCTAAATACAAACTTGGGACCTGTTCAGTTTCTGTTTTCAAACAATAAATCATCATGGCTCACTTCATCACACTTTCAACTTGTATAGCTAATCAATGCAGAATAAGGAGGGATAAAAAAGGTGAAAAATGTTATCCTCCAAAACTTTCAATTATTAAGATGTCTGCTACTTAAGCTGATGCCACTTTATGTTTTTTGTAATGCTATAGTTTTATATTTACCTCCATAAATGTGTCTACATGCAAATCTACACATACATGTTCGTATAAATGGAACTGCACATGCAGACACTCTTTATAGGTACAATAACAGTACTCAGAAAGCACTACTTATTTATTGTTCTTTCCCAAGCAATACCTGGTTGAAGTAGAATATCAAGGTGTGCTAGAGTCAACAGACAGAGAGGAGGGGAAACTATATTTTAAGTTGAGGAAGGATTTGTTCCTCTTTTGTTCCTGTTTATTTGGTTTCACATGAGCTGTTATTATTTGGCAGCTTATCTTGGTCCTAACTGAAAAGAAATCAAAGTTATAAAAATAAACCCAAAAAATTCTCCACAAGTTTAAACACATTTGATTATTTGTGCTGTGTTGGCTGAGACAATTTTTAATTTTACCAGTGTTTGCAGGCATCTATGTTCATATTTTGAAGATACTATTAAGAAAAACAATTCACTGGCTGTGAACATGTAATCAAAACCTTGGTTTTCAGAAACAGTGCATGCCCAGAACCTTATTCACTCCAGCAGGAGCTGGGAAAGGATCAGATTCCAAATTACTGTCTGAAAAACTAAAAAACCGAACTAGGTACCCATATCACATTGTCAAAGCAATGTCAGTGTTCAATTTTTCTTGTCTTCTATTTTAGCCAATTCTGTTTTGATAATATTGTGAATGAATAAAAACAGTCTTTTGTATGAAGGTCCCTTTTGAATGGACATGCACATGAGGAAAGTGCAAATGGTATTTCCAACATTCATTTTGGAATTACTCTGAACAGTGCAAGGAAGGAAGTGTTCTCAAGGTACACACTGTTTACAAAAAACAGGAAGGTGACTTTTTATAGGAAAACTCCCAGAGAACAGAAGTATGACCTTCTGTAGCTCCTTTCCTTTAGATAGAATGTGGTTTGTTGCCATGTTAAGTGTTCCACTGCCAGCAAGACCAAAACAGAGGGACTCCTTCCACTAACTCTGGTTAACCAGTAGCCTAGGTATATCCCAGGCTTCTATAACTGTGGACTGAGCATATGTTTATGGTATAAATATATTATCCAGCCCTTTAAGACACAAAAAACCCACATTATTTTCCCCATTGCTTTACACAATTAAATCATCTGGAATTAGGCCTTGCAAATTTCTTCAAGGCAGGCAGGAAAGCTCCTTGGTTTGTGCAGAGCAGTTACAAGCTGACAGAGTTGTACCTCTTCAGCTCTGTGCAGCATAGTCGACTCCTCTTCAAACAGTAATTCTTTTACAAACAAGTATGAAAACAAGCTGACTTCAGCTAGAGTGGGCCAGCTTCTGTGCATGTTCGTGGGCCACTTCTCTTTCTAGATCACCGATTATGGTCACTCTTAACAGTACGGTGCTGCAGCTAAAACAATAAACCTAGACAGCCTATCTTTGTAGCAGATATTTGTCTCAATCTGTCTCTGAAATGCAGCTAATATCCAGCTACCTGACAGGACTTTGGTGAAGCACAAATGACATAACCACTGTGTTTGTTTTTATGCAGCTGCACTTAATGTATTCCCAATATAAACAAAGAGGAAACCAGAAAAACCTTTTGAGATGCTTCTCATCTTCATGAAGTGATCTAGAGATATGCAGGCAGTGTAGTGCTGGGATGGCCACTTCAGGTTCAGGAAATAAAACAGCCAAAAAGTTTAAGAAAGAGAAGCCAAACACACTTGGCATTTAACTAACTATGAAGAATTTGCTAAAAGGTTACCAGGAGATAAACTCCACAAAAGAACATAGTTCTCCACAGATTCTCCTACAGCTTATGCAAATTAGTAAAAGACACACTTTCATCTAAGGAAACAGATAGACTTCTTAATTTCCCATTCCCTGACACCAACTACAGTAAAAGTCCCTTGCTACTGATAGTGGAAATCTGCCTTCTTGCTGCTAAGTAAAGAAAGAATATTGCCTGTTTTCTGAGATCAGAGTCTACTATAGGCTACCATGCCTACACTGTCTATACGAAAGCCTACAAGTAAATACAATGAGTAGCTATATTAGTCTGCTTGCATCTCCCTCTTCCCACCAAACCCTCTCAAACAGAAGAAATTGAAGAACGCGGCATATTATCATTAAATAAAGTTGCAAAGCTCAGGGATTGACTCAAATCTTCCTTCTCCTCCCTGTTTTGCATCTACCACAGCAGCTTTCTTTGAAGTTAAAAAAGGCAAGCAAACAAGCCCAGCTGTTGTCAGTGCTCTTTATAAGTCACTGAACAGCAGATGCTGAAAGAGCTGTGTTTTTAAATGCAACACCTGCTGCTGAACCTGAATTTCCAAGCTGTAGCATTATACATGTACAGAAAGATCAACTGAATAGGTATGTACCACTAATAGCCACTCTTTTAGGGTAAAATCAAAGAAAGACTGTGTGTGAGTAATTGTAACTGAAAGCTCTGGAGCCACCACAATTATTTGCAGTGGTTCAATGGCACAGGATTTCTTCAAAAAGCAAAAGAATGCAATTATTTAATTTTCTTTCTTCTATATATTGTTAAGACAAACACTTTGAAGACCACCCTAACTTTTTTAGTATGTACATGTATCTGGATACTGCCACAACAGACTCCAAAATCAGTGCTGTCTTATTTCAGAAAAAAAAGCAAAAGCAACACATAAAAGAATTCATTCCCATCTACATGGCTATCATGTAGAACTGCTCACTGAACGGATTCAAATATTTCTCTCCCTTTCATTTTGGAAGGAGAGAAGGAAAGTAAATATTCTTTCTGAACTAGAACAAATTTATTTGTCTGACACACAGTGCAATATCCCAAATTATTGCATTAAACAATGTAGAAGTTATTAAATTTCAGTACTTGGCATAAAAAAAGAAACAGCCAGGATAGGCACTGCTTAAAGGAGACCAAGTTGCACATACTCATCAGGGTCCTATTGCCCACCCAACCTCCCTGCTTGCATGGTGACCAAGTAGACTGGCACACAGCCTGGATACACTCTTCAGGGTAGCTTCTTATATTTTCTTTCCTAAGTCTTTGTTGTGCTTTTTTTTGCAAACCACCGAATGCAGCCTAATCCTGGCAGCTGTACACATCCACTGTCTGCTGAACAGAAAGTTACTACACAGTAGCCAACACAATGTGTCACTACAGCTCAGGAAACAAGACTGGTTTAAACAAAATGCACTTAATTCTTGGAAAGACTCTTCCTTGTGGTCAGGGGACAGTGCAGTGACAGAGCTAAATCTGCTCACCACATCTCAATACTGTGGTTAGCCTGAATCTCCTTTTTTCTCAACGTGTTTTCTTCCCAAAACTTATTCCTCCCTTTCATTTATGCTGCTTTACAAAACCAAGCAGTTCCTAATCTCCACTTTGATCTGAATTTCTGTGAGAATAACCACTGATTTTCATTTATGCTCAGAGCTTCTCAGAGGAGCAGGGACTCCTACCATCAAATAGCTGCCATCAGTGAATAACCCGGTCTGTAAGACCTGTGGCATGCTACCAGTGAGCCTTGCAGTTATGCTGCAGTCTTACGGGCAGCCTATGCTGGATTTATTCATGGTGGTCTAAGGTGCTACCCTTTTGCATCACACAACCTTCTGCCAAAGGTTAGGTAAAGCTGCTGGTCAGTAGCATATTCCCTGCAAGAGCTGAAGGTCCAGCTGCAGTACTTGCTCCCATGTATCTCTGCAAGGATGTTTCCAGCTGGAGTATGTGGAAATGCTTTCCACAGTTCCAGGCTGTTGAACCCCATGGCCCTTAGTGCAGTGCCAAGATGAAATGGAGCTGCTGCCTGTGCCCAGGAGGTGATGTCCTGTAAGTATGAATAGGCAATGGTGAGTCTGCTCTTGAGGCCAACATCAGGGCAGCTTTCAAGAAGCAGTATAATCACAGCCGAAGCACTTACTGATACCCCTGTGATTATGTTTTTGATGGATCTGGGCCAAGCCACTAGTAGTCCTAGAAACCTGGTGGAAACATAATTATTTATCAGAATATTCAATTTTGATGTTTGAATCATCTCATCTGTAGGAAGGTGTCCTTAGTTCTA